>JARQOC010000005.1:496546792-496587673 GCA_033576535.1 Allobates femoralis
GGACTGGGCCGGAACCAGAGTGCAGACTCTGCTGAAGTGGCCAGGACGCTCTACACTCCAACCACAAACACAAGCGGGGTGCGGGGTCTTTATGTCCCGCGACCAAACCTCCGGTGCAGTGAAAGGAATGCTGCCGTATTAGGACTAGGGGACCCAGCAGCTGAAAGCCCGTGGCTGCTGGACCCTAGCTAGCATGCAGACAGACCGAGTGGTCCATGAAAGGAGCAAGAAAGGGGGTGATTATGATGAGCCATCCCGGTCTGCTAGACCACACCGGAGCCGCCACTGTACTGTCTTTAATCAAACCATCTGCCGAGAAAGCGAGTAAACCAGGTTAAAGCTCAATGCTGTGTTAGACTGTGATAACTGCGCCTGAAGAGAGAGAGAGACTGATTTTCCTGAAACGGCAGCAGGAGACTGCCAGACTGTACACTGAACCCTGCACCTCTAGCGAGCCCCACACATACATAGACTGTACAGTTGTCCTGGGGACCTGCTCTTCCCGTGGAGAGCTGAACCATCCTGACTGCTACTCCCATCATCCTCAGAGGTCCTTACTGCAGCAGCGGCTATACTTGCCACATTCCAAGCGTGGCATCACAACATAAACATTTTAATTTTGCTTTGATTTTATTTTTCTCCATTTTTCAAACTCCCCTTTTAAACTACTTGCCTGAGGGGATCACAGACCGAGTCATGCCACCGTGACATCCTGCAGCCCCAGATGATGACAACAGGGCCCAGTTCCGAGTACCCCACGGTCCCCGCCAGGGGCGAGTTATTAAGTTGATGGTGGGATGAAACTGATTAAAGTATTCGTGGAACGTCTTTAGCTGTTTCTCAGATGCTGTCCAGATGATTAAAATGTCGTTGATATAATGGTAATGGGCCAGAGGCCTGATAGGACAAGAGGATAAAAAGTCACTTTCATGCTTTGCTATGAAAGAGTTGCATATTTTGGTGCCATTTTGCTTCCCATTGCTGTGCCCGTCTCCTGTAAATATATGTTGTCGTCCAATGTAAAATAGTTCTGCGTGAATTTTATAAGCTTCACACAGAATCAGCATCAATCCCTGTGTTTTCCAGGAAGGATTTGCAGCAAAAACGATTCTGTTCTGTTCGTTTCAAAAACGAACAGAACAGGATGGTAAAAAACGTAGTGTGAAGCCAGCCTTAGCATCTTCACTGTCACAAGCATCGACCAGAGGTTGAGACAGACATTAATGAAGCAGATCTGCGTAAAGATATAACACTAATGTAGAAATCAAATAGGGAGACTTTACTAAAAATCCCTTTCCTACTGGTCACTGTTATTTTGGGTCCTACCTAGTACACCAAAATATGGCAACTCTTTTCCCAATACCCCCAAGTTCTTTGGTGCTCCTAACTCCATGACCTTTATGGAGTCCTCCAAGACCTTGAACTTGAATTAAATTGTTAGATTTCAACCTTTCTGTAGCCCCTCGGGGGTCTGCCGCAGGGTTCCAGCACCCTCTGCTGGAATAGCGCCACTCAGCTCCTCACTTCCGAGGCTACTGCTTGAGCGCATGAAACTCCATCTCCAACTCAGTGTATGCTGGAGAGGCTGCAGGGATCATGCTCCTCCCCTCAGCCAATCACCAAGCCTCTGTGTCTTGCCAATCAGGACTGCCCTGCTGATATATAAGCTTCCTGTTTCCTGTCAGTCTTTGCCAGGGCAATTTCTATCTTGTGAAGTTGCTATTCCTGGTCTGGTCAGGTTGTTCCTTGTTTTGCTTAATTACTGATACCTGTTTGTTACTTCCAGCAGATCTCTTCCCTGCCGGCTCCTCGCTGACTCCGGTGTTCCTGACCTGCTCTCCCGGACTTCTTCTCTGCTGAAGTGCTGGCTCCAGTCCTGCTCCGGTTCCCGGGGGTTCTTGTGCTGTGGCTTTTTACCACGTCGCCAGGGGTCGGTTTAACACTCGTGCTTGCTTCATTGGTCCCCCCGAGGTTGGTACCGGCGGTATCCCTGTATAGGGGTTAAGCGCTCCGGGGCCTCCTTCGGTGGTGTTCCGGTGCTGCGACCTTGTGGCCCTCCCCTGGGGCGTGGGTTCTTGTTTTGTTGTTGTACACAATAAACCTTTTTGACTCTACTGTTCTAGTCCGCCTCTCTGTCAACCAGGTATCAGCATCCGCTTTACGCGGTCCAGTGGGTCCACGTGTGGGGTCCGTCAGTAGGATGTGACAGATCTTGCCCTGGCCATGGACCCCGCTGATACCAGGTTTGATGCCCAAAGAGAGCTGGCCGCACTCCGCCAGAGTCACGACCAGGTTGTGGCGTTTATTCAGTCTCTAGAGGTCCGCTTGGGGCGCCCTCTACCACCGATCCCACTCTCTCTTCTCAGGTGCGGAGTCTCCACCAGGAGTTGGACCGTCTGAGTGAGATACAGACTCGAATGTTATCCCATATGTCCTCCTTGGATGATCGGCTTACCAGTCTACAGGGGACAATAGGAAGCCCAGGTTCCGTCTCCGTGCAGCCAACTGGAGCTCCGGCTGGAGCTGTGTCTCCACGGCTCTGCCAGCCTACCAGATACACCGGGGATTCTAAAGCATGTCGGGGGTTTGTTAACCATGGCCAGCTCCACTTCCGGTTATTACCACACCAATACCCGACGGATGAGGCGAAAGTGGCATTTCTGGCTTCGCACCTCGAGGGAGAGGCACTGGCGTGGTTCAACCCATTGTTGGAGAGAGAGGATCCCATCGTGTCCAACCTGCGGGCGTTCCTGGACACCTTTCGTAGGACCTTCGATGAGCCAGGATGGGTGGCCTCCGCCACCGAGGCGCTCTTGACCCTGCAACAAGGTAACCAGTCTGTTGGGCAGTATGCCATCCAATTCCGTACCCTAGCTGCCGAGCTCCACTGGGCGAATGAGCCCTTGGTAGGTGTCTTCCGCCGGGGGTTGTCAAGCCGTATCAAGGACGAGCTGACAGTCCAGGACCTGCCCAGCTCCCTGGAGGAGTACATTACCCTCGCTGTCCGAATTGACCGTCGTCTTCAGGAGCAGGTCCAGGAGAGAACGCAGGAGAAGACGCAGGGGAGTGGACCCTTCCTTCCGGAACCTGCGGCACCTCCGGCAGGACACGAGGCCATGGAGGTGGATCGTGTTCAGCTCCGGTCCCAGAGGAGGGAGGAGAGGATCACCCGGGGCCTGTGCCTTTATTGTGGAGAGTCTGGCCACTTTCGCCGCCAATGTCCCAAGCGGCCAGAGAACCTCCATCTAGGGCAGGTAAGAGAGGCCCACCTAACAGAGAGCAAGCTCTCTCCACCTCTCACTATTGCCATCCAGGTTACGGTTGGAGACGAACGCCATTCGGAGCTGGCTTGCCTGGATTCCGGGTCTGCAGGTAACTTTGTGCAGCTGGAGACGGCGCAACGCTACGGTATTCCCATATACCGCCTGCAGCATCCCCGCGTCATCACCTCGGTCGATGGGAGGCCCTTACAAGACGCTGTGACGGGTGTCACTGGAGAGGTGGAAATACGAGTTGGTGCTCGTCACACTGAGCGTCTTACCTTCTATGTCCTGCCGGTCCTGTCTCCCCCGTTTCTGCTCGGTCTTCCATGGCTCCGCATTCATGAACCGGTACTGAAATGGCGAACAGGTGAGGTCCTGCGGTGGGGGCAGGCGTGCCATAGCCGCTGCCTTCTTCCCGTTTCTCCCCTCCGGCTGCCACCTTCCCTGGCAGCGCTGCCCGGGCAGCCCTCGGCCTATCGATCGTATACTGACGTCTTCGCCCAGAAGGAGGCCAAGACGTTACCTCCACACGGACCCTATGTTCATCCCGTTGATCTGGTGCCGGGGGCTCCACTCCCGAAGGGCCGTGTCTACCCATTGAACCCTGCCGAAACCCAAGCAGCATCCGAATGTCAAGAGGAGGAGCCACGCTCCATCATCGCTCCGTCCATTACCTGCATGGCGGCACCCCTCCGTCGGTCACTACCAGGTAAGACGCTGGTACCCGAGGCTGATTGGAGGTACGTCCTTCGCTGGGGCCATTCATCCGGATTCGCAGGCCATGCGGGGGTGACGAAGACTATACGCTTGATCGGTCGGTACTACTGGTGGCCGCGGATGCGTCGGGACGTCGCCGACTATATCTCCACCTGTTCCTCCTGTGCTCCACGCAAGACGCCTAAGCAAATGCCCTCGGGCCCCTTCTGCCCTTGCCGGTGCCCTCGGGATCCTGGAGGCGGACGTCCAGGCCCCGAGCCTTCTGCGCAGGTTCCTGGCCGGTTTCCGTCTGGGGGGGGCGTAGAGGGGGGGTACTGTAACCCCTCGGGGGTCTGCCGCAGGGTTCCAGCGCCCTCTGCTGGAATAGCGCCACTCAGCTCCTCACTTCCGAGGCTACTGCTTGAGCGCATGAAACTCCATCTCCAACTCAGTGTATGCTGGAGAGGCTGCAGGGATCATGCTCCTCCCCTCAGCCAATCACCAAGCCTCTGTGTCTTGCCAATCAGGACTGCCCTGCTGATATATAAGCTTCCTGTTTCCTGTCAGTCTTTGCCAGGGCAATTTCTATCTTGTGAAGTTGCTATTCCTGGTCTGGTCAGGTTGTTCCTTGTTTTGCTTAATTACTGATACCTGTTTGTTACTTCCAGCAGATCTCTTCCCTGCCGGCTCCTCGCTGACTCCGGTGTTCCTGACCTGCTCCTCGGACTTCTTCTCTGCTGAAGTGCTGGCTCCAGTCCTGCTCCGGTTCCCGGGGGTTCTTGTGCTGTGGCTTTTTTACCACGTCACCAGGGGTCGGTTTAACACTCGTGCTTGCTTCATTGGTCCCCCCGAGGTTGGTACCGGCGGTATCCCTGTATAGGGGTTAAGCGCTCCGGGGCCTCCTTAGGTGGTGTTCCGGTGCTGCGACCTTGTGGCCCTCCCCTGGGGTGTGGGTTCTTGTTTTGTTGTTGTACACAATAAACCTTTTTGACTCTACTGTTCTAGTCCGCCTCTCTGTCTACCAGGTATCGGCATCCGCTTTACGCGGTCCAGTGGGTCCACGTGTGGGGTCCGTCAGTAGGACGTGACACTTTCTTATAGGCTTAAAGTACTTACTGGAACCATTAAAAATATTCCAGCAAGGATCAGACATTGTTATGTTATGTTTGTTTCTCACTTTTTGCAAAAACCTTAATAAAAATTTAATGTTTAAAAAAAAAAAAAATATTTCAAAATTGCAGGTCTATCTAGCATCTAAAATACAATATGAATAGCATTAGTGTTATGGGGACCATACACATTAGATACCTGTCCATCCAATACTCTCTTTAAGGTGAGAGGAAAAAGCAGCTGATAGAAACCTCTATTGAGAACAAACATGTTGAATTCCAGAATGCATGATCCTTAATTTTCCTAACTTTGCTGTAAAGTGAAAGCAGGGGTGGGATTAAGCCGATTTTCTCTGGTTCGGGGGAATCGGTTGTTACTATTACCGTCTGTTCCAAAAACCAGCAAGAGTGGTGCCCCAATCTGGTTCTAAAAACAAAGGGCCCATCAGTTCCAACTAAAAGTGCATTCTGGGACACACATTCTGTTCTAATGTTTAGAGGCATGAAAAGCCAACAGCTTTTTGTACAGCGATAGTTAAAGAGGTGGCCAGTTTATCAGAGGCTGGCAGCTGACATCAGTGCGCATGTTGCCAGCGTGTCATACATCGATGTGCATGCCAACATTTGCTACCTGGCTGCTGGCCTCTTTTAAAGGGAACCTGTCACCTCCTAAAACCCACCTAACCTATTAACACATGTCCCTGCACCTTTCTATTACCATTATAACCATCCCTCTCTGTGCTAAATGCTTCCTTTCAAAGTTGTAATAAACACTTTGATACTTACTCATTAGGATAATGAAGTAGGGGCTATATGCAATAGCCCTCTGGGCGTGTTGTTTTGCAGCCTGAATGATCCAGCCTCTCTGTGCAGCTTCTGCTGTGATGTGGAGCTGAAGGCAGGACTAATGATTTGCATTCTGTGAGTGACAGAGAGGGGGAGGGCAGAGCCTGCACAAGCAAAGCAGCACAGAGAGAGAGGGCTGGATCCTGCAGGCTGCAAAACAACACACCCAGAGGGCTATTGGATATAGCCCCTACTTCATTAGCATCCTAATGAGTAAGTATCAAAGTGTTTATTTCAACTTTGAAAGGAAGCATTTAGCACAGAGAGGGATGGTTATAATGGTAATAGGAATCAAAGGATCAAGAAGATACAAGAGGATGCAGCAGGCGGAAAGGTAAGAAGAATCTTTATTTTTTGTTTGTGTGTGTTACAGAGAGGACTTGGATGCTGACAGAGGGGACCAGGATGATGATTATAAGGCCTCTGACGGGGGGCATAGGGGCCCAGGAGTGGATCATAAGGGCTAGTATGCTTGACATAGGGACCAGAAGGAGGGACATAATGCCCATGACAAGAGACATAAGGGCCCAGGAAGAGGGACATAGGGGCAAATATGCTTGACATAGAGACCAGGATAAGGGACATAAGGCCCATGAAAGAAGACATAAGGGCCCAGGATGGGGAAAATAATGGCCAGTATCATGACATAGAGACAAGGATGAGGGATATAAGGACCATGATGAGGAAGATATAAGGGCCAGTATGGGTGATATAGGGACCAGGATGAGGGACATAACAGCCAGGATGGTTGACATAGGGGCCCACAATGAGAGAAATATGCGCCCAGGATGTGGGACATACAGGCTCATGATGTGGAACATACAGGCCCAGAATGAGAAAAATAAGGGCCCAAGATCAGCAACTTAATGGCCAACAATGGGGAACCTAAGGGCCCAGGATGGTGGACATTAAGGACAAGGATGGGTGACATGAGGGCCCAAGATCGGTGACATGAAGGCCCAGGATGAGGGAATTAAGGGCCAGGATAAGGAACATACAGGCCAAGGATGAGGTACATTATTACAGGAAGGAGCAAGGATGGAGCAAATTATTACAGGATGGGTGGCAATATTGCATAAAGGAGCCAGGAAAGGTGACATAATTACTATATGGAGGCCAGAAATTGGTTAACGGTGGCAAGTGGAAGACAGTTTTACTGTAGAGGCCAATTAGGGTCATTATTATTTCTGTAATGTATTATGTCATATTGTTTCTGCATCTGGTGCAGTGTAGATGTTGGGAAAAAAGTAGTGAATGTGTATTAAAGCGACAATTTATAGATGACTATGTGTTATTTTTTGCTGAGACGAGTCCTGCCTGGAAGTACTGATAGTGAGCTGCAGCAGTTGAAGAGTAAAAGTGAAGATGAATTACTTCAACTAGAGATGTCACTGGTAAGTTAGTGTATTACCTGTGCACTTTCACTATATACTATGTACAGAGCTCCTGTGTGTAATATCACCAGTGATCACCTTAACACTGACCCTGTATACAGAGCTCCAGTTTATGCTACTGGTGATCACAGTATTAAGTGTACCCTATACACAGAGCTCCTGTGTATAACAATACTGATGGTAATATTAATGTTATTAGTATTGTGGCTTTCAGTAATAATCAGTATTGTAGCATATGGTCACTATGTGGTGATAATATGTGGTCTGGTCATGTTGTGGTGATATTTGTCCACTATCAAAACCCCATTACTCCTAGCTACAATGATGACTACTTACTTATGGAAATAAGGAGACTCGCTAAGGCTGGGTTCACATTTGCGGACCCCTCTGCAGCGGTCTGCAGAGGGGATCCGCAATGTGACCGCAGCGGCCGCCAGCTCCTATCTTTATAATGGGAGCGCAGGACCGAGCGCACCCATTCACTCCCATATGTGATCTGTGCGCAGGCGGATGCCTGCGTACAGATCACACAGTCTCGTCCGCACCAGGGACGCGACATGTTGCATTCCTGGTGCGGACGAGACTGTGTGATCTGTACGCAGGCGTCCGCCTGCGCACAGATCACATATGGGAGTGAATGGGTGCGCACACCGTGCGCTCCCATTATAAAGATAGGAGCTGGTGGCCGCTGTGGTCACATTGCGGATCCCCTCTGCACAACGCTGCAGAGGGGTCCACAAATGTGAACCCAGCCTAAGTCAGTGATTTCTGCACTAAGTCCTATATTATCAGATTCTAGCCTACTTTTTTGAATCCCATTAAATTGGTCATCCTGATGCATCATCATGAAATTCACTGATTGGTGATAAGGCCCCGTCTCACACAACGATATCGCTAACGATATCGTTGACATGTCACGGGTTTGCAGTGGTACTAACGACTTCATAACGATGTTGTTCAGTGTGACATATACAAACGATTAATGATAATCGGGCAGATCGTTGATGGGAGGTTTGTGAACCGGACTTTAAACCAAACGATGAGGTTCGTTCAACCTGCAGAATGGGTGTATGTGACACCTCGATAACGATGTCGTTAACGACCTTGTCTATTGAGAAGTGAAGGACGTAGGTGAGCTAATGACCACAAGTATCGTTCGCCTGTCGCAGAATCGCTGCTGCGTCGTTACCGATATCTGTACATGTGACATTTCACTAGTGCTCATTGAACGTCGTTCCAGCGATCTACGTCAAGTCGGATCGTTGGTCGGTTCGCCAACACATTGAACCGTGAGACGGGTCTATATTGAAATCACAAAAGATGCTCTAGCTTTTAAATATAATGGCATACACAGCAAAAAACATGTCCCATCTGTTCACCATCTGATCACTCAATGTTTTCATCACTTTATAAAACCTCTAGTGGCAAAATATTGCAACTACAATTCTAAAGTGAAATTCTAGAAATCATATTATTTACATGATTAATAATTATAAGTTACAAGCTCCAGAGGAAAAGTAATTTTTTGATACATCAAGAAAACAAGCATACATTGAAGGATTTATAATCCCAAGGCTTGACAACGCAACACAAGTTCTTCATAAAAATAATTGCTATAAATTATTGCGGCTCATTATGCCTTTGTACTCTAAAATTCAAATTACCGGTATATACTAACGTGTATATTTTCAGTCCAGCTTACACACCCATAGATTACTGCAATCAGAACTATAAAACACCAGAAACTTGATGAGAATATGAGCTCTGGGATTTAATTTCCTTGTAAACTGAGTTGGGTATTTTAAGGGATCAAAGGGGCTTTGTGCTTTGTGCATGATCTATGATAACACAGGGAGAGATTATGATCCCCGTCACTCATTTATGTTCCCAGGCAATATTCAATTCTAAAAATACTACATACAGCACTTGAAGCAGAATTAACACATAAATGGAAATCTTTGTACATTATAAATTTTATATGTGCTCCGACATATCGTATCTACAAAATCCACTGTACATGTGCAGAATTTTGGGGTTTTGTCAAATTTATTCAAGGGTCAGTGCATGGAATTAAATACAGCATTTAACATGCCTGGGGAATTGTAAAGATGACATTTATGGAGTTAAAGAAAAATAACAAAATGAGTCACATTTTCTTTAAAGTCTCCTCCAGGGACAGTCAAGTAAGTAATGTTTACCAATGACTTATCATATTATTATATTATGTATCGGGTATTTCAGAATAGGTGCCATTTAGTGATGAGTGAGTGTTATTGCTACTATGCGCTACTTGCAACGATAATACAGTATTTGCAATATTCGTTATTCGGCGAGTATCGCTGGTGCTTGTGAGTGATGTGTCGATCGTTATCGATCTGGCACATAATGACAGCTCTCTTCAGTACAAAAAGGAAGTCAGCACCACAGTAAGAGCAGATTGAATGTTAGGGTCTCTCTGGGGGGTGCAGCAAGGTGTTTTGTGCAGTAGAAACGTAAAATAGCCACTCTCCCACCTTGTCCCAGAAATACTCATTTTATGGCCAGATGTGGGTGGGCCGAACCTATCACTAATTGACCAACATTGGACTTGCTATTCGAAGGAATATGCGAGTATTAAAAACTACTCGTTACGAGTAAAGCAAATGCAAATATTTCGCTACTCACTCATCACTTAGTGCCCTTATTTTTAAAGGTGTCTTACCTTACTTAAAGTGGTAGTATCTATATGCCAAATTAAGGTATATGGATATGATGGAAGAGGCTTCTAAGCTCACTTTTTTTTGTTCAAACTTGATTTTTATTAGTTTTTTTTCCTTAAACATTCATAAATTCATATGATCAGTATAGTTCAATAAAAACCATCAAAATCAACCTACAGTCAAAAATACTTTACAAATGACGTTGTGCCCTTCCAGACAAGGTCAAACAATACATTTAAAGACATTTTATTGAAAATATCTATCCATTTGCATAAAGGCAGGAATTAATACTGGCACATCCAGCCATTTTGACCATATATTTTTCAGATTTGTAAAAGGCGCTTCTTTTTTTACATACATGTCGGTGAGCTTAGGGAGAAAAGGGGGATCGGAACCTGGGCCCCTGAACCATCCCTCATGCTAGGGGAACCCTGATTTTCCTTAACTCAGGGGTACCTTTGATGGTAGAGAGACCTGAGTCTCCAACCTTTCCCTTTCTCCTGTCCTGCCCTAAGCTGAACACCCAACCCCCACCCCCTGGCGGAGAACCGTAATGGAACCCACAGATGATGATAGACAGGGATAAAGCATATAGCACCACACAGCAAACAATCAAGAAGATACAATATATGTGTAGGGAGAACCCAAATACAAATAGGGAATGAAAAAACAAAAATGTATATTTCACCAGACACCAAGCAATGATTAGTGTTTCAACAGCAACTCCAACACAGGACAGGTATGCAAGAGGCAAGAAAATGCTATAGTTGACATCCAGGAACGTTCTGAGCCATACTTAAAGGAAGAAGGCATTCCAGCAGCTTCAACCTTCAATTGACACTAATAAAAAACCTAACTCCAGCAAAGCTGAACATCAGTGAATTTACCACAGCTGACGCTCAAACTCAGGTTGAGCAACAAGGAGGTCTAAGGCTTCACATCAGACTCCCCAGTGTGAACAGAGTCTGAAGCTGTCATGACACTGTCAGGTCTAAAACACCTGACCGATATCTATGTAATTTAGGACAGTTCCACAACATATGTATTATGTCTGCTGGTTCCATGGCATACCTAATCTAGCTCCTTCACTGAACGCTATCTGAGGGAGTGTCTCCAGAAAATTTTGCCAGTGCTCCGCAATTATTCCCTGTATGTCTTTCTCCCATTTGAACATTCTTAACATAGGATATTTATCCATATATCTACAGAGTAGTAGTTGGTACATATCTGAAATAAACCCAGTTTTGCTCTCCAATGGTCACCCTTAATGTATAAGGGTACTGTCACACGTGGAGATCTCCCAGGCGATTCCATGGCGACGCACGTGCGCGCGCACGTATTTGCGTGTGGCCTAAGGTCGCCGTCGCTCATTTACACGGGGCGACAACTTAGGCGACGCTCGGGCAACAACCCGACCGGAAATTTCCTGAGCGTCGCCCAAGGCCTAGGGGTGATCAAATCGCTGGTCGCCGCTTCCGCGTCACACAGAGCCACCATATTAGCGATGTGGGCGTAAATTTGAGCTGCATCTCGGAGATAGGCGTTAACATAATGTTTAATCATACAGAAAAGTGGGAGGTTTCAGGTCCTTTTTAAATTATATATATCCAGTCACTTGTGTCAGTTTTCATCATAAATTTATTTAGAAAATGTTTATACATATAAATAAATCATTTCATGACATAGTATTTTACATAGAATATACATAGATTTCATAGATTGTTTATTTCATAAAGGATCAAAGTATTAAAGTGACATTGTGACAATTAAAATTTCCATGTAGTAGGTTTATCCCTCTTTTACATGGACCAGGGAAAATGAGCAGGGTTTGTGGGCATTGGATCAATTTTACTCTGTATATGCAGTGCCTATCAAGTTTACCCCTCTAATAGGGGATAGAGGCTGACTATATAGAAAGTTTCAACCCCCATTTTTGGAAAAACCTGCAGAGTGGTATTCATTATTCCCATGTAGGGCTCCTGCAGTTTTATCCATCCCTGGGGGAGCATTTACTATTGTCAGCCCTATATGGATATCAACCAGACCTATGCATATCAGACGTATCAGGGGTAACCTCACCCTCCCACAGCTCCACACTTACCCATGTCCTGTAATGGGGTAGAGTACCGGGTGCCCCCAGACGCGTTTCGCTTTGGGCTTTCTCAATGGGGTCCGTTTTAACCCGCCGGCCGGCATCTTTTTATATCTACATTGAGATCCCTCACATGTGTATCCCATTTCCTGGTCCGCCTCTTCCCTCGCGACTCGCGGCCAATCCCGAGGCCGGAGAGTCAGTGGCCACCTGCTCTCATCCAGCCAATCCGGGATGCCTGCGACGTCACTGGGGGGCGGGACCGGACATTACACAGTAGAATCTCTCACCAATGGTGCCGTAGTTTGGGCGGAAGTGCGGTTTCCGCCATCTTAGAGGCTGGTGTGTCAGCAGACACCCATAATAACCTTACAATAAGGGCGGAAATCGCAACCCCGCCATTTTGGACCTGGGCACTTCACTTAATTCACACAGATAAACTCTTTTTCAGGTCTTTTTAAAGTATTGGGGAAATTAGAGTCATGGAAATGCACATAGGGAATACAGCACTGTGTACACAGCACTGTATGCCTTTATCCCAACATGGCTGTGATGTACCTATAATTTCCCGGATGCAGCTCAATTACTTTCATGTGCATAAGTAGTCTATATATCCGTCATACAATACCTCCACCCCCATGTATTTCATAGGAGGGAGGATTGTAATCAGGTACATATCCCACTATTATCTACTGGCATACCTTAGTTTGTCGCTGCAATCAAGGAAAGACTCCCTCACATACAACAGCCATATATGAACCCCGGCGTAATTTCCCACATATGCAATCTACACCACTACTAAAATATTTTTTCTTCCCCCATAGAGAGATTAGCTGTTAAGTGAAATCCGTCGGTGATTATTCGGAGGGTATCTTCTCAGTCAGATGCCAATGGTCGACGGTTGCATGTTATCATACTCATATCTGGAAAACTAGGAAAGTGAAAGTGCATTAAAATCAAATTAAAAACACTAAATAAAAAGATCACAAAGTCAGCAGTTTACAGCAAAGAGCAAGTCCTTTATAGGAAGGGCACAAAACTCAGTTTCTCATTTAATCCCTTCGGGCTCATTGTATCTAATTTTACAATCCACTTACATTCCAACTGTGCTAGCCTCTTACTGTAGTTTCCACCCCGGGATCCCAAATCTAGAGTGTCAATACCTCTGGCCTTCAAACCTGCTGGATCGCAATTATGTTGTTTTTTGAAATGTCGGGGTATGGTTTTTATCAAAGGATTATCCATTTCCAATTTCGCCGCAGCTCTAATATCACGTACATGCTCTCCGATTCTCATGCGTAATTCCCGTGTGGTTAGTCCAATATAGACTAAACCACACGGGCATGTAACGTAATATATAACATTGGTTGTGGAACAACTTATATATTTCAAGATCTTATATTCTTTTTCGCCCTTACTATCCGTAAAGGTTGTCGATCTCACCATACTCCGACATCCCTTGCACTCCCCGCAGGGATAGAAGCCTATTCTAGGTTTTGTGTCTCCTATGGTGGGTTGGTTTTTCTGCACGTAATGGCTATGCACTATCGTATCCCTTATATTACGACCCCTCCTCGCAGTCATGGCTGGATGGACTGTAAGTACTTGTTGAAGGAATCTTCCCTCCTCAATATGTCCCAGTGTTGTTTTAAAATTTGTTTCATGCTGCCCCACTGATCATTAAATGTAGAGATAAACCTGATTATTTTCTGATCAGTTTCTCTCAGTTTTGGTTTTGGGATGAGTAGACTCTCTCTAGAGGTTCTCATAGCTCTTTGATATCCATTTTTTATGCTCTTTTTTGTATATCCTCTCGCCAAAAATCTTTCCCTCAAGTCACACGCCTGTTCCTGAAAGTAGCTCTCTGTGGAGCAGACCCTCCTGGCCCTTAAAAATTGGCCAGTGGGAATCGCTGTTATTGTGGATGGCGTGTGACTTGAGGTTGCGTGGAGCAAAGCATTTACCGATGTTGACTTTCGGAACATATTCGTCTGTAATGAGCAGTCTGGATGGACCACTAGCTTTATGTCAAGGAATTCAGCTTCTGAAGTATGTTCCTTAAAGGTTAATTTTATGTTGTACCTGTTGGTATTCAACATACTCTTAAACTCTTCCAGTTCTTCACCTGTTCCTGTCCAAAGGACTAGGACATCGTCTATAAATCTTAACCAGCACTGCGCATGGGACGCGGCCCACGCGCCATCCCCGAAAACCTCCCTCTCCCAATACCCGAGAAAGAGGTTTGCGTAGGATGGCGCGCAGGCCGCGCCCATCGCAGTGCCTCTGCATTGCAGGTAGTAACGGTTCTTGAACAGGAAGTAGTTGTGAGTCAGTATGTATTCAAGCAATTCCATTAACAGTCTTACCAGCGGTCCATCCAGACTGCTCATGTTAAAATAGAATTCCACCGCCCTAAGACCATCCTGATGTTCGATGCAGGAGTATAGTCCTTCCACATCGGCCGTAATTAGGGTGGTGCCAGGATCCACAAAGACCCCATTGATCTGCCGCAGGACGTCAGTTGTGTCTCTGACATAGGAGGGAAGAGTTTCCACCAGGGGGTGCAGGTAATACTCAATAAACCTGCACACTGGTTCACATATCCCCCCTATGCCAGAGACTATCGGACGCCCTGGGGGGACAAGGGGGTCCTTGTGGATCTTTGGCAGTAGGTAGAAAGTTGGAGTTGTGGGTGATGAAACAATGAGACCCTCAAAGATTTGTTTGGGTATGATGCCTTGTTGAAAAGCTTGTTCGAGAATCCCGAACAGCTCGACTTCAAATGTCTTCCCAGGGTTTGAGGGTAAAACACTATAAGAATCCTTATCCTTAAGCTGCCTCATTACCTCACGCTCATACATAGTCTTAGGCCATATGACCACGTTCCCCCCTTTATCCGCAGGTTTAACAACTACGTCAGAGAGTGCCTCAATTTCTTGTAGGGCTTCTCTCTGACGTCTCGTCAGATTGTCGTTTCTTGTTCTCCTATTTTCTAATTTTTTGAGGTCCTCCACCACCCTCTTATAAAAGACCTCAACTTCCGGACATAGGGATATCGGGGGGAATGTGGTCGACCTGGGGTATAAACACCTCGGGAATTTACCTTGTATCTCGGAAGCCGAGTCCAACTCCAATGTCTCCAAATCACTTATAGCTTCCCTCTCAATTTGTGATAATCCGCCACCACCCCTTCGTTTCTGGTGCAATTTGTGTAGAATTAATCTCCGGGTGAATAGGTTCAGATCCTTTAGCACTGTAAAATAATTGAAGCGGTTAACAGGAGCAAAAGTCAAACCTAACTTCAATACTTCAATCTGTGCCTCAGACAGGATATGGGTTGATAAATTGATTACCTCCAAATTATTTTTGCTCCTTTTATCCACAGATCTTGGAGGTGTAATAGTTCTTTTACCACTTCCTGATCCCAATCCTGTCGGAACCACAGGTTTCTCCAGTGGTAGGGAACCACCCCCTCCACCCGTTGCACCCTCATCTTCTAGTGATGATAATGAGGAAAGAGATACGTAGATATTGGCCGGTATTGGAGTCGGAGCCGGGGGCAGGTCCTTGGGTGGGTGTTTAGGTTTGTTCTTTTTCTTCCCACCCCATCTATAGACTGTGTTGTTTCGGTAGTCTTCGGAGTCTCTTTTATATTTTTTAGCTTTCAATGAGATAATCTCCTTTTCCCATTTCAGGTAATTGGATTCTAAATCCCTTTCCAGCTTTACTAACTGTTCCTCTGACATCCGTCCTGTCAGAACTGATTTCACTCCCTCTATCTCTTTCTCCAATTCTTTCAAGGACTCGGAGTTTAGGTCCACCAGTATGTTCATATATCCCATCGAGCAATTTGAGGAAGAAATGGGGAAGAAAAAATATTTAATAGTGGTGTAGATTGCATATGTGGGAAATTACGCCGGGGTTCATATATGGCTGTTGTATGTGAGGGAGTCTTTCCTTGATTGCAGCGACAAACTAAGGTATGCCAGTAGATAATAGTGGGATATGTACCTGATTACAATCCTCCCTCCTATGAAATACATGGGGGTGGAGGTATTGTATGACGGATATATAGACTACTTATGCACATGAAAGTAATTGAGCTGCATCCGGGAAATTATAGGTACATCACAGCCATGTTGGGATAAAGGCATACAGTGCTGTGTACACAGTGCTGTATTCCCTATGTGCATTTCCATGACTCTAATTTCCCCAATACTTTAAAAAGACCTGAAAAAGAGTTTATCTGTGTGAATTAAGTGAAGTGCCCAGGTCCAAAATGGCGGGGTTGCGATTTCCGCCCTTATTGTAAGGTTATTATGGGTGTCTGCTGACACACCAGCCTCTAAGATGGCGGAAACCGCACTTCCGCCCAAACTACGGCACCATTGGTGAGAGATTCTACTGTGTAATGTCCGGTCCCGCCCCCCAGTGACGTCGCAGGCATCCCGGATTGGCTGGATGAGAGCAGGTGGCCACTGACTCTCCGGCCTCGGGATTGGCCGCGAGTCGCGAGGGAAGAGGCGGACCAGGAAATGGGATACACATGTGAGGGATCTCAATGTAGATATAAAAAGATGCCGGCCGGCGGGTTAAAACGGACCCCATTGAGAAAGCCCAAAGCGAAACGCGTCTGGGGGCACCCGGTACTCTACCCCATTACAGGACATGGGTAAGTGTGGAGCTGTGGGAGGGTGAGGTTACCCCTGATACGTCTGATATGCATAGGTCTGGTTGATATCCATATAGGGCTGACAATAGTAAATGCTCCCCCAGGGATGGATAAAACTGCAGGAGCCCTACATGGGAATAATGAATACCACTCTGCAGGTTTTTCCAAAAATGGGGGTTGAAACTTTCTATATAGTCAGCCTCTATCCCCTATTAGAGGGGTAAACTTGATAGGCACTGCATATACAGAGTAAAATTGATCCAATGCCCACAAACCCTGCTCATTTTCCCTGGTCCATGTAAAAGAGGGATAAACCTACTACATGGAAATTTTAATTGTCACAATGTCACTTTAATACTTTGATCCTCTATGAAATAAACAATCTATGAAATCTATGTATATTCTATGTAAAATACTATGTCATGAAATGATTTATTTATATGTATAAACATTTTCTAAATAAATTTATGATGAAAACTGACACAAGTGACTGGATATATATAATTTAAAAAGGACCTGAAACCTCCCACTTTTCTGTATGATTAAATGTATATTTATAGGAGGGGTCCATTCTGGCCAATGGCCAAACTTTTGACGCACATTGTAAGGACAACACTTTTGGTTTTGTTAACATAATGTTGTGTGACACCTTGAGGACGTGTGATTAGGGATGGGCGAATCTACTCGCTAGGACTCGTTACTCGGCGAGTAGTAAGGGACTCGCAGGACTCGGTACTCTGCGAGTTTCCCAGTGATTACTCGCACGAGTCCAATGCAAATCAATATCAATCCTAGTTTTGTGAGAAACGCTGACAAAACTAGGATTGCCATTGTTTGCATTAGACTCGGCTACTGTGCCAGTGATAGCAGGGAAACTCGCAAAGTAACTGCTGTCCAGCTGTCTTCTCTGTGCAGGCTGCCAGCTCCAGGGTCCTAGAGCCCGCCTGCTCACAGATATGATGTAGCAGTGCTGATATTGTTCTCAGTCTGCTCATTCCCTGTGCATAGACATCTATCTATGCACAGGGGATGTAGCAGAGAGGACATTGCGTTTTGGACTACGTCGGACGGAAGAGGATTTTTTTAATTAAAGATGGAGTCCCTAATGGCTTTTTTTTTTATTTCAAATAAAAATTTTTCTCTGTGTTGTGTTTTTTTAACCCTTTATTGGAGATTCTTAGTGGCTGGGTCAAACGTGGCCTGACATTAAGAATCTCGGGCTTAATACCAGCTTGTATAACAAAGGTGGTATTAACCCCTTTATTAACCAGCGTGCTACCGCCACCAGGGCCGCTGGAAGAGCGGGGTTCAGCGCCAGAGGATGGCGCTTCAATGAACGCGCCATCTTCTGGGGCGGCTGCGGGCTGCAATTTGCAGTGGGGGGTGCCCAGAAAGCTTGGGCATCCCTGCGCTGCGGATTCCAGCCCCCAGCTGCTTAGCTGTACCTGGCTAGACATAGAAATTGCGCGGAGCCCCACGCATTTTTTTTTAATTATTTCATGAATTTCAGAGTCAGAGTCTCAGAGTCTCAGAGTCAGAATCTCAGAATTTCATGAAATAATTAAAAAAAAATGCGTGGGGATCCGCGCAATTTCTATGTCTAGCCAGGTACAGCTAAGCAGCTTGGGGCTGGAATCCGCAGCGCAGGGATGCCCAAGCTTTCTGGGCACCCCCCGCTGCAAATTGCAGCCCGCAGCCGCCCCAGAAGATGGCGCGTTCATTGAAGCGCCATCCTCTGGCGCTGAACCCCGCTCTTCCAGCGGCCCTGGTAGCGGTGGCACGCTGGGTAATAAAGAGGTTAGGGCCAGCTTTGTATTATCAGCTGGCCCTAAGCCCGAAATTTATGGCGGTCACGCCAATATTAGACATGACCGCCATGAATTTCTATTAAATTGTTTTAAAAAAAACACAACACAAAGAAAATTTTTTATTAGAAATAAAAAAAAAGCCATTAGGGACTCCATCTTTAATTAAAAAAATCCTCTTCCGTCCGACGCAGTCCAAAACGCGATGTCCTCTCTGCTACATCCCCTGTGTATAGATATAGATGTCTATGCACAGGGAATGAGCAGACTGAGAACAATCTCAGCACTGCTACATCATCTCTGTGCACAGACATTCATGTCTGTACACAGGGAATGAGCAGACTGAGAACAATCTCAGCTCTGCTACATCAGGCAGCAGGCAGGCTCTAGGACCCTGGAGCTGGCAGCCAGCACACAGAGCAGACAGGACTCTTATCTGTGCGAGTTTCCCAGCGATTACAGTTGCAAAGTAAACGAGTCCAATGCAAATAAATGACAAAACTAGGATTGCTTCAGGCTGAAGCTTCCGAGACACATCTGCGATTTGTAAATCTCACACTACTCGCTATTACTCGCTTCCCCATTCATTAACATTGGACTCGCTAGACTCGCAACGAGTAGCGAGTCCTGTGCTCGGACTAGCTAGAGTCAAGCGATTCCGAGTAATTTAGGATTCGCCCATCACTACGTGTGATTGGTTATTATTTTAATGTGTCCGTTACATGTAAATGGCTCGGTGCTTTATAGATAACTCTCGTGTGATGTGTCGCGGATTATTGCTATACGCATTGGTGTTGCCAAGAAGGCAAAACACGATGCTCGCGTGACGTTTTATTGTACAGTCAATATGTACAGCGCTTTTGTTAAGTGTGTTGTGCTATTGCTTTGTCTAATAAAATCACTCTTGCTTTCTTGGTCTGGATAATATTGCAGCCTTGAAAGTATGTGTGTGCACAGATATTTGTGTGTTTGCAGTTATGGGATGTATAGATCACCTATCATTTCCTTCTCCATGCAGACTAAGGCTACGTTCACACACTGCGTATTTTTACGCAGCTGCGCATTTTTACGCGTGTATTTTGTGAAATATGCAGCTCCTTTCACACACTGCGTTTTTTTCTGCATTTTTCTCTGCGCTTTTTCAGAGCCCATTTATCATGTGGGCAATGGAAAAACGCAGAGAAAAACTGCAGAAAAAATTGACATGGTGATTCTTTTTACGTGCGCGTTTTTGCAGTGAAAACGCGCACGTAAAAAAAAGCACAAATACGCAGTGTGTGAATGAATTGTGTCAAAAACCATAGGTTTGGCTGGGCTGCTTATCCAGAATTGCGTTTTCACTGCAAAAAGCGCGCGTAAAAAAACGCAGCAAAAAACGCAGGTAAATACAGAAAACGCAGTAAAAAACGCAGAGAAGCAGCAAAATACGCAATGTGTGAACGTAGCCTTAAGTTGGGATGTAATGACATTTGTGTTTCTGTTAAAGCACACATTTGTGGCACATCTCTCTGCACTTTTGAACACAGCCGCAAACACAGAGGTGACATTAATGCGCTACTGTACAGTATGTACGCTCCTGGGTAATACACCTTTGGACGCACATATCATCAAATATGGCACCAAGGAACAAGACAACCAATCGTAACGCTCGAGCTGCCACCAATCCACGCAGACCGCCAGAGGTAGTAAATACGCCCTGAAACGCCTACAGGAATGGTCGAGGTGATGTGTGCTGTCGCCTTTCACATCGCTCATGAGATGTTACACAGGGCAATCAGCACACATCACCCAAGAATGGTCGCCTCAGGCGTGTCGCCGTCGCCCATTTACATTAGGCGACGCATTGGCGATGTTGCCGGCGACAGGCCACGCCTCGGCTTCGCCTATGCAATTGCCCGGGAGATCTCCACGTGTGACGGTACCTTCAGGGGATCTTTTTGTATTTTAATATCTTTGTTTATTTTGTGACTCTCAAGCATGTCACAATTGTAACTGTTGATAAAAAACTTTGTTCTGTAGCCCATATTCTACTTGAATTAGAGTAAAAGATTTGAGGTTATTAGAACACGGCAAGGATGTCCACTGTCTCCCCTGCTGTCTGCAATAGCGGTGGTGCCGATGGCGGCAACTATAAAAGCTTATCATCTGATCCAGGGGTTCAGCCATTGTCCAATAGAAAGCAAAATATCGCAGTATGCAAATGATGTGCTTCTCTTCCTGGGAGACAGGGGGCGCACATGGAGGTGGCCATGACTCTAATAAAAAAATACGGCTATATATCTGGCTTCACTATGGCATAAGTTGGTGTTGATGGGAATTGAGCCAATCCCAAACCAGCCAACATCTATCTAAAATAATATTGCTTATGTAGAACAGTTTAAATACCTGGGCATGGTAATCTCTAATAGGATTGACCAAAATATGGACTTAAATCTTGTTCCACTTCTAACTATAAATTTAAACAAAAAAGAACGGCCTGGTCTAAGCTATATTTGTTGGCAATTGGTAGAATAGATCTCATATACTGTATATACTCGTGTATAAGCCGAGTTTTTCAGCACAAAAAATGTGCTGAAAAGTCCCCCCTCGGCTTATACACGAGTCATACAGCGGTACCCAGTGGTATACAGCCCCCCCCGTGGTATACAGGGCCCCCCCTTGCTTGTGGCAGACCTGTAAAAGAAGACATCATTATACTTATCGTTTCGCTGCCGCCGCCGCCGCTCTGTCACCGTCACCGCGCTATTCCGGGTCTTCATGCTTCCTTCTCCGGCGCACAGGAAATGACGTCATTGTCTGTGCGCCGGAGAAGGAAGCTTGAAGACCCCGAGGAGCGCGGTGACGGTGACAGAGCGGCGGCGGCAGCGACACGATAAGTATAATGAGGTCTTCTTTTACAGGTCTGCCACAAGCAAGGGGGGGCCCTGTATACCGCGGGGGGGGGGGGGCTGTATACCATTGGGTACCGCTGTATACAGCTGGGGCTGCTGTGTACACAGCTGGGGCCCTGCATACCACTGGGGTTTCTGTATACAGCTGGGGCTGCTGTATACACAGCTGGGGCCCTGTGTACCACTGGGTACTGCTGTATACAGCTGGGGCTGCTGTATACACAGCTGGGGCCCTGTATATCACTGATGGGTGGGGGGGCTATATACCACTGGGGCTGCTGTATATGCTACTGGGAACTGTATATACCACTGGGGATGCTGATGTATACCACTGGGGCTGCTGTATATACTGCTGGGGCCTGTATATACCACTGGGGAGGCTGCTGTAATAGTGCTGGGGCCTGTATATACCACTGGGGAGGCTGCTGTAATACTGCTGGAGCCTGTATACTACCACTGGGGAGGCTGATTTATACCACTGGGGCTGCTGTATATACTGCTGGGGCCTGTATATACTACTGGGGAGGCTGCTGTAATACTGCTGGGGCCTGTATATACCACTGGGGAGGCTGCTGTAATACTGCTGGGGCCTGTATACTACCACTGGGGAGGCTGCTGTAATACTGCTGGGGCCTGTATACTACCACTGGGGAGGCTGCTATATACTACCACTGGGGAGGCTGCTATATACTACCACTGGGGAGGCTGCTGTATACTACCACTGGGGAGGCTGCTGTATACTACCACTGGGGAGGCCTGTATACCACACTGCTGGGGGCTGTATACCTGTGCTGGGGTCTATCCTCGGCTTATACACGAGTCAATAGGTTTTCCCAGGTTTTGGGGGCAAAAGTAGGGGAGTCGGCTTAAACACGGGTCGGCTTATACACGAGTATATACGGTAACTGATTCTAATGCCACAATTTCTGTATATTTTACACAATGCATTATTATACACTGGAGCTAGTCAATTAGGGGACTTACATTCATTTACATAGATTTTACACAATGCACCTCTTTGGATACTGCATCATAAATGTTATTATATTAATGCTCTGTTCAGGGACCTCATATGGAAGATAATCTTAACCAAGAGTTAAACTTGAAATATTACAATGCAATAAGGATGATGGTGGCCCCACCTTGCCCAACCCATGGCTTTATTACAACTCTGCACAATGCCAACATCAAAAAGAATAGGGGGAGAAAGAGGGAGGTGAGATTTGAGTAGACATCCTACGCTATCATCTGGATGTTAATAATATGCTACAGTACTTAGAATTAAAGCAACACCCCAAAAATAAAAGCAGGGTAGGAAATATTTTAATATTAAATATGATAAAATCAGTATGGGGGAAAACTAAACAATTACTGGGAATAACAGACTATTTGGAATTTACCCCCTTATGGAGAAACCCGGAACTGCATGAGATTAACACTCTAGGCCCTTTCACTGGGAAGAAGTAGTTATTATAAATGTTTCACATATACTAAATAAGAATACCCTCAAATCTTTTAGCTCCTTTATTTTTAAAAGTCTAAGCTATATCAGAAGCCCCCGTTTTGTCAAACTTGAGCTGTCTACAAAGAAAGACCACAGTGGTGTGGCAGAGAAGGAATGGTTGGGTTACTCAAAATTATTTTATGTCACCATTGGCTGCTGATGAACGGGCTTTACTTGATCCACAGGTATCTCTCTGTAGGAGGGTATAGAATATGTTAATGCAGCCTAGTGGCCATAGGAGTAGAAGATTATGTTTAAGCTGTATAGTTCTTTGGCTGGTAGACTGTCTTTCTTCTAAATAAATAATTTAAATACTACATTAATTATCTGTGACATCTCCCTATTTCAGGGGCAATGACTCTACAACCTACAGTAAAACTCTCTCCAAGCCCTCCTCACCAGCTAACACCTCAATAGGCCTACCCTCTCGCTGAGGTTGAACTTCAGATTACCACTCACCTTGATATTATGCCACACTTCAGTTGTTTTTTAGGTCTATAGCCCACCTAGCCACCATTAGCTGAGGGTGCCCAAACAAGGTACCCAGTCATCAGCCGTTTGTCCTAGGGGCTTTAGTTAAATTAGTTAAGTTTGATGAAACAACCCCTTTAATGTTTGTCTGACCATACTTTTTGGGCAAATTATTTTCTTAGGTTCTGTCCACATATACATCTCTATACATAATCGGCAGTTTGGTGCTTCCGGCCACTGTGCCGATATCACGCGCATGTGCGCCATCGCGAGCCGCCGACACTAGCGCCGGAAGCGCAAACATCCTGCCGCTAACACCACATACCCCCGCCAATGCCCGCTCCACGCACCGCCCGCCACTCCCCCGTCCCATCCACCCGTCATCGCGAGCCCCAGCCGCTATCCTAGCAACCATCGGCCCCGCTAACCACCTCAGGGACACAGCAGACCCGGGGAGAGAGAGGAGCCCCGGACCCACTCCCTCCACCTCCGGCACACAACCCCCCTGACACAGCAGCTCATGCACACAGCAGCCCCGGACCCGCACCCTGCAACTCCGCAACATAACCCTTAACACACCTGCTCAGGGAAATAGAAAACACCTGGGGAGACAGACGAGCCCCGGACCCGCACCCTCCATCTCCGCCACACAACCCCCATGAGACACCAGCTCTGCAACTGAGAGACAGACACGACACCCGGTGAGACAAACAGCACAGGGAACAAAAAGCACCGGCGACACAGGAAGACGCAACACCACAACATACACATATATCTACATATACACTACATTAACACACAGACATATACATCTACACTATATACACATATATGCATACATCTACATACACATTATATACACATACATATACACATATATACATGTACACTATCTACACATATACATACATATACAGTATTTCCTCTTATATTCATATATATATACAGTATATATACATACATATTTATATACAGTATATACACACATCCATATACACTATATACACATATAGACATACACATAGATATACCCTTTACACCCACACATACATATACACTATATATACATATACAGTATATACACATATATGCCTATACATATACATATACTGTATGTACACAACCATACATATACACTATATACACACTGATAGCTATACAATATATACACCCATATACTTATACATCTACAAGATCTACACATATTTAGATATACACTATATACACACAGATACATCTAGATATACAGTATATACACAGATATATATTTATCTACATTATATACACATATATACATATATATCGATATACAGTATATACACACATACATATAGATATACCCTATATACACATATATCGATATATATACATATACAGTATATACACACAGATATACATATACACTATATACACATACATATAGATATACAGTGTATACACATAGATCTTGAGTATATACACATATAGTCATACATGTACATATACACTATATACACACACATCTACATTGACTGTATATACACACAGATAAATATACATATAGTGTATATATCCCTATATATACATAGATTTAGCTATACACTATATACACACATATAGATACCTATATCTTATGGACACATATATACATATGCACTAGATACACATATATAAATATATATACACACACATACATATACACTATATACACTTTTATACATTGATGTTGATATACCGTATATACACATATACATTTAGATACACTATATACACATATATACATACATATACTCTATATACACATATAGATATATATACACTATATACCCACATATATATACATATACACTCTATCCACATATATCGATATACATTATATACACACATATATATAGAGATACAGTATATACACATTGATCTATATAAATATACACTATAGACACATATACATACACATATACTATATACCCACATATATCTATAGAGTATATACACATATATACATATACAGTATATACACACAGATATAATATACATATACACTATACACACATATATACATAGATGTACATATACACTATATACACATATCCCTAGATATCCAGGATATACACATATACATCGATATACAGTCTATCCCCACATATACATAGATATACACTATATACACATATATCGATATACACTATATACACACATATAAATCAATATACAGTATATACACATATATCCATATAGATATACAGTATATACACATATACATACACATACAGTATATACCCACATATACATATACAGTATATACACATAGATACATATACACTATATACACACAGATACATATACAGTATATACACATATGTAATATATATCCACATATAGATATACAGTATATACACATATATTGCTTGATGTATATATACAGTATATACACACACATATAAATCAATATACAGTATATACACTTTTATCCATATACATATACAGTATATACACATATTGATACACATACACTATATACCCACATATACACTATATACACATATATACAGCCTGACACGCCCCGCTCACTCCCATTGCCCGCCGCCCCTCCAAGCAGATTGGCCCCTGTGTTGTAAACGCACGACGCCCATCCCATTGACCAGGACTCGCCGTCCTGGACCAATCGGATGGCCCTCCTCTGTTTACCACAGAACGCCCAATCCGCTCCTTCCCCTCAGGTCACATGTGTCACCTGAGGGGAGGGACTGATCCCTCTCTGCAGCCCCAACCCCCCTGCAGACGACAATGCCGTGTGACTGGGGCTGCGATCACCCCCAGCACGCTGCCACGTCCTGCCGCCAGCGGTGATGTCGCCGCTCCAGCCGCATCTCTCCTCACACCTCCACCCGAACCTCTCCTCACCCCTCCACCCGAACCTCTCCTCACGCCTCCATCCGCACCTCTCCTCACGCCTCCAGTCGCACCTCTCCTCACGCTTCCAGCCGCACCTCTCCTCATGCCTCCAGCCGGACCTCTACTCACGCCTCAAGCCGCACCTCTCCTCACGCCTCCAGACGGACCTCTCCTCACACCTCCAGCCGGACCTCTCCTCACGCCTCCAGCCGGACCTCTCCTCATGCCTCCAGCCGGACATCTCCTCACGCCTCCAGTCGGACCTCTCCTCACGCCTCCAGCTGCACCTCTCCTTACGCCTCCAGCCGCACCTCTCCTCACGCCTCCAGCCGGACCTCTCCTCACGCCTCCAGCCGGACCTCTCCTCACGCCTCCAGCCGGACCTCTCCTCATGCCTCCAGCCGGACCTCTCCTCACGCCTCCAGCCTCACCTCTCCTCACGCCTCCATCCTCACCTCTCCTCACGCCTCCAGCCTCACCTCTCCTCACGCCTCCAGACTCACCTCTCCTCACGCCTCCATCCTCACCTCTCCTCACGCCTCCATCCTCACCTCTCCTCACGCCTCCAGCCGCACCTCTCCTCACGCCTCCAGCCTCACCTCTCCTCACCCCTCTAGCCTCTGCTTTCCTCACCCCTCCAGCCTCTGCTTTCCTCACCCCTCCAGCCTCTTCTCTCCTCACCCCTCCAGCCTCCCACCACATCATACTCTGCTACCCACACAGCCGCCTGTATACTCTGCTACACACATAGCCACCTGTATGCTCTGCTACCCACAGAGCCGCCTGTATACTCTGCTACCCACACAGCCGCCTGTATACTCTGCTACCCACACAGCCGCCTGTATACTCTGCTACCCACACAGCCGCCTGTATACTCTGCTACCCACACAGCTGCCTGTATACTCTGCTACCCACAGAGCCGCCTCTATACTCTGCTACCCACAGAGCCGCCTCTATACTCTGCTACCCAC
The DNA here is from genome assembly GCA_033576535.1 of Allobates femoralis. NCBI lineage: Eukaryota > Metazoa > Chordata > Amphibia > Anura > Aromobatidae > Allobates > Allobates femoralis. Next base: position 496,574,080 of record JARQOC010000005.1, read on the forward strand.
AAAGCCGCCTGTATACTCTGCTACCCACACAGCTGCCTGTATACTCTGCTACCCACAGAGCCGCCTCTATACTCTGCTACCCACAGAGCCGCCTCTATACTCTGCTACCCACAAAGCCGCCTCTATACTCTGCTACCCACAGAGCTGCCTGTATACTCTGCTACCCACAGAGCCCCCTCTATACTCTGCTACCCTCAGAACCGTCTGTATACTCTGCTACCCACAGAGCCACCTCTATACTCTGCTACCCACAGAGCCTCCTGTATACTCTTCTACCCACAGAGCCGCCTGTATACTCTGCTACCCACAGAGCCACCTGTATACTCTGCTACCCACACAGCCACCTGTATACTCTGCTACCCACAGAGCTGCCTGTATACTCTGCTACCCACAGAGCCGCCTGTATACTCTGCTACCCACAGAGCCGTTTCTATACTCTGCTACCCACAGAGCCACCTGTATACTCTGCAAACCACAGAGCCGCCTCTATACTCTGCTACCCACACAACCGCCTCTATACTCTGCTACCCACAGAGCCGTCTGAATACTCTGCTACCCACAGAGCCGCCTGTATACTCTGCTACCCACAAAGCCGCCTGTATAATCTGCTACCCACAAAGCCGCCTGTATAATCTGCTACCCACAAAGCTGCCTGTATACTCTGCTACCCACTGACCCGCCTGTATACTCTGCTACCCACAGACCCGCCTGTATACTCTGCTACCCACAGAGCCGCCTGTATACTCTGCTACCCACAGAGCCGCCTGTATACTCTACTACCCACAGAGCCACCTGTATACTCTACTACCCACAGAGCCACCTGTATACTCTACTACCCACAGAGCCGCCTGTATACTCTGCTACCCACAGAGCCGCCTGTATACTCTGCTACCCACAGAGCCCCCTGTATACTTTGCTACCCACTCACCCACCTGTATACTCTGCTACCCACTCACCCGCCTGTATACACACAATTCATTTCACCGCGCTCCCGATGCAATTGCATCGGGCCTTTTTACTAGTAGTCTATATAGTGTGCCATTTACGTCTCCAATTAGAATTGCCCTTTAGTAGCATATACAAGCATTAGTATGTAAAAACAAAAATTATGGCTGCCTCTCCAAGGGAGACTACAAATGGAACCTATCTCTTATATTCCAAATAGGAAGGTTCAGCAAACATTTTCACCAAAATTGTATGGATAAATGGCTGGCATTTATTCTATATTCAACCACAAAGGTACAAGTTTTCATTATGTTTTCATGAAATGTTGCTATACCTTGACTGGTGCAAGAATTTACTGTATAACCACGAAAATCATGCAGGAGTACTGGCTACAACCAATCAATCTTTAGCAATGATGCTTACACCAGCATTTTCAACTAAAGCCCACTCACACATAACGATATCGTTAGAGAGATCGTTGTAACTGTGACGTTACAATGATCTCTCCAGCGATGTCGTTGTGTGTGACACTTTGCAGTGATCACGCCCCTTCTGTGAGGTCGCTGATCGCTGCAAAGTGCTCTGGGTCATTTTTTGATCGTTGGTATCCCGCTGGTCAGCACGCATCGCTGCGTGTGACCGCGAGAAACCAGCGATCAGTGACCTCACTGACTGGTAACCATGGTAAACACCAGGTATCCAGGCAGTGCGTGCTGCCTGGATACCCGGTGTTTATTATAGTTACCAGCGTCCTCTCTGCTTAGCGCTGCCTTTAAGCAGGGAGGACGCTGGTAACTATGATAAACAGCGGGTATCCAGGCAGCGCACGCTGCCTAGATACCCAGTGTTTATCATAGTTACCAGCATCCTCCCTGCACAGGCAGCGCTAAGCAGGGAGGACGCTGACATCGCCTTCAGCGATGTGGGAGGTGGCTCCCATGTTTCTGATTGCTGGGGAGATCTGCCTGTTTGACATCTCCCCAGCCACCAGGTAACGACGCTCCTGCGATCCCGACAGGTTGTTATCGCTGTCGGGATCGCTGGAACGGTCGTTGTGTGTGACAGGGCCTTAAGAATTCAAGAACTCAAAAGTGGACCCCAAAATAAGACACATCTCCAGAGATAAGATACATAGATTGAAAAAAAACTAAGGACTGTTAAGTTCAACCAGTGTCCACCAATTATACTGTACATTCTCTGTCACAAGATTATCTATCACCTTTCTGTCACTCATAGAGAGTGACCCCTTTTGTCTGATCTTTGTATTGTCCACACATGTTTTTATGTAAATTAGAACTCTGAGATTTTTTTTTACTAAGCTAAACAAGCCCAACTTTTGTAACCTCCTATCACATGAGAAACCTTCCATCCCTTGTAGTAATCTAGTTTCCCTACCACCACTGAACAAGAAAAGCAAGTTGAAATTTCAAGACTGGCTAAAGAAATATCTGAAGACTGATTTTTTGAAAGTGTTATGGACTGATGAGATGATAGTGACTGTTCCTGGATCAGTAACACATACAAACCTCCGCTTGCATTCAAACGTGTGTCTGCTCACAGCGATGTCGTAGAGCTGAACATGTTCACCGATAGATAGACCTGTGGATTTATCATCGGAGGGTTCAGGTTATTAAAGATGGGTACTAGAGATGTTTTTTGTGTTTAATTGTATTTTAAATATTTTTTCTCTGTGCTCTGTTTTTTCTTTTGATGTCTCCTGGAAATTCATAATGACTGGGTCTATTATTGGACTGACACTATGAATTTTGGGCTTAGTGCCAGCTTGCAATACAAACCTGGCCTTAATATGGTGCCCCTCTGGAGGGACGCCACAGGGAGGTACTGCATCCGAAACAGTAGGTGTAGTGCCTCCACAGTCACAGGTAGAGGGGGAGCTACAGAGTCTGTATATAAAGCCACACAATCCCAATCACAGCCACCATAGCACTAGGGACTGTATATTCAGTAGGTCCCAGGGGGGTGGAGCTTAGCAGACGTGACGTAAGTGAGAGTTGACAGCAGTTACATGGTGTGAGGAGAGCAGCAGAGACGGACACAGGGGACCCTGCGGTCGTGACAGGAGGGCACCTCTAAACTGAGAGGTGACCCAGACAATGAAGTAGACACTCCAGGACTGGTTGGAGCTGGCTGGAGAGTTCAGGTCAACACTGGAAAACCGGAACCGAGGCAGTTTGTTAAGGTTCATCCCAAACTGCTGATCGGCAGGCTGTGGGCCTTACCAAGAAGGTGCCACAGCACCCATCAAAGTAGTCCAACCTATGTCCCATAGCTGGGTTCAAGATGCTGACAAGTAAGAGAGACTTTAAGCAACAGACCCGGGGTCCAGAAATCAGACTTAAGAGTGGGAGTGTAAGGAGTCAAAAGAGCCCATAAAGGAACAGGACTAAGAAAGTGTTGGAAAAGCACCTCTGACAGACTCTGTGGCGAACCCCAAAGCCTGTGGCAGCAAATTCCCTGGCAAACTAGACTGTACCGTGTACCTAATGAACCATCTGGTACTAGTAAAGAACTGTTTGGGCTAACTTGGTGTCTGCATCAATTATTCGTCACCTGGGAGACTCCTACAGCACCACAGAGCCAAGGACTACTACTCCCTCATCCACCCCACTGCCCTGAGGTGAAGCTCTGCCTGTGGGGAGCTGTACTACCCAAAGCTGCATTACCATCACCTCAGCGGCCGGCTGCAGCGCTGGTAACTACATTACCAGGTACCACAGGTGGCGTCACATATAATAAACCCCCATCCCAAATAGTTTTACCCTCAGCCATTGAGTGTCCATGGCACTGGACCGGGACCCGACCAGCCGTGATCCCCACTGAAGTAGCAACCTGTCCCGGTATCCGAGTACCCCCCATCCTGTCGATCAACTCGTTAACCCTGTATAACACTGTATGACACTGCCACGAGGTACACTGGAAGAGCCAGGTAAAGTGCCTGAAAATGGCGCTACCAAAGAATGCACCACTTTCAGGGGCAGCCGCAGGCTGCAATTTTAAGCATGGGGGCCTAGAATGCTTCGGTATTAGTACACTGAGAATCCCAGCACCAAGCTACCTGTGTTAAACCTTGGTTAGTGAACAACAAAAGATCAAAGCCCACATATTTTTTTTATTATTTATTTAAATAATTAAAAAAAGGCTTACCTATATTTTGATTGCGAGCCAAGTTAAAGCCAGGCCGCTGGGGATGGCAGCCCACAGTTGTCTCCTTTATCCGCGCTGACAATCAAAATAGAGCAAAGAGCTATGTCATTTTTTAAAATTATTTTGTTTATTTTTGCAGTACTATGTCAGTCAATGGGTGAGGGGTCCAACAGCCAATCACAGATGCTGTCACAGAGAATTGGTTAATTGCCTGCAGGAGTAACTTGAAACCAGCCCTTACATTCTAGTATTTACCATACTAGAATGTATGGGCTGATTACAGATTACTTCAACAGCCAATCACAGATGACCGTTCTCTTTTACTGCATCTGTGATTGGCTGTTGGTCCTCTCTGCAGTGAATATCCAGGAAGTTAATGAGCAGCCCAGAAGTACAAGTGCACAGGACACCCGGACACCGGTAAGTATGATGCTACTGTCAATATCTATTTTTTTTTTTTGTACAGCCCTACGCCCCTGATCCGAGACTGTAACATGGACTTCCCAGGGAAGTTGATCTTCAGGGTCTGTGCCCAAACACTAGGTGTTTTGTACAGATCCCGAACTTTACAGTTCTGGTTTGCCTATAACTATCTGGAAGGCTTTAGTTGGTGCTGCCCAAAAAGTTGACCATCAACATATTAAGTAACTGACAGACTCCATGGATGGTTGGCTTATAGCTGCTATTGAAAAGAAGGGGGGCTATATCGGTCACGGATGTTTTTTGTTTCGAAAGGTTAGAAATGTAATTTTGTAGATTTAAGGAATTTTTCCCCTCCGTTTAACAGATGAAAATAAACAATTGAGAAGGGAAATTTTATATCTTTCGCTAAGTTGCATTAAGTTTCTGCACACTAATAGTTGCCCAGTAATTCTGCACTCTCGTAAGAAATACGGTACATATTCAGATTTAAATATTCAGGTTTATTAACCTTCAATAATAGAATTAATCATCACAAATACAAATTGCCTCATGATTGTGCATTCAGTGTAGCATAGAACTATTTTTATAATTCTAGAATAGAAACCTAAATTTACAAACTGAGGCACAGATCCTAAGAGGATTTTAAGTGGATCTCTGGAGATACGGTTTAAGAATGTCCAAGTCTAAAGCACCAAGAAGATGAAGTTTCAGATACGAAAAATAAATCATGTGGAATCTGTGTCAGTGGGTGTCATAACCCCAAATGTTGAAAACTACTAAATTAATAAATGATCCCTTTGGAGATGAAAGGTTTATTTAATAAAAACACTTAACACTGTGAGGGGAAGGTAATTAATGCAATCAAGAGATGCAAATGAATAAAATATCAAAGAACCTCCAATTTATTTCTAGAATATCTGACTGCTTCATTTAATGTCAAGAAAAAGATAGAAGTCCACAAAGGAATTCACAAACTGGAAGTAAAGTATTGATTTAATTCTATTTAATGAGGAAAGCGGACTAGTTTAGATAACAATAACAAATAGCTTGACAAATTGAGTTTTTTTAGGCAATGATTTAGGTTACCATTAAACAAGAAACTTCCCTTGAGTAAAATTAGGAAGTATTATTGCTGTGTGAAATACTCTGGAAGCGCATGAAATATGTGCACTATCCTCAAGACTAATGTCTGCACTTTTCAGAGCTGAGAGGTAAAGATGCTCAAAGCTTTTGAAATTCAAAGTCGCCAAGTTACACGCTGCGACTGTGCGACTGTGCGATGTGGCAGCGATCCGAACAACGATGTGCATCGCTGCCACATTGTGAACTGATCGCTGGTGAGCTGTCACACAGGCAGACTCACCAGCAACCAGCGACATTGTGGAAAAGAATAAAATACTCTTTCCAGCTAGCGGGTACAAATTTAGTGCTTAGCAGCATAATCAAATGCAAATACAGTAAAAGGACAATCCAGCATACATGGAAAGTATAAAAATTTGCATAGGAAAAGAGGTAAAATAATATTTTAATTAGGGGAAATGATATTATAATTAGGGGAGTGATATTTAAATTAGGGAAAGTGATATTATAATTAGGGGAGTGTAACCGTATATACTCGAGTATAAGCCGAGTTTTTCAGCACAAAAATTGTGCTGAAAAGTGCCCCCCTCGACTTATACTCGAGTCAGTATACGGCTGAGTGTGGGGGGGGGCGGTGTCCGGGGGCTAGAGGAGGCAGGGGGAGGCTGTAATATGAGCGCGTGGTCACGTGGGGCCGCTCATTAGTGCAATGCAATATGCACTGCATCCCCCTGTCCATCAGCGGCAGGGGGAGCTGTGCATATTACATTGCGCCCCCCAGTGGTATATACTGCCCCCCCGCTCCTCCCCAGTGGTATATACAGGCCCCCGCTCCCCCCCCAGTGGTATATACAGGCCCCCGCTCCCCCCCCAGTGGTATATACAGGCCCCTGCTCCCCCCCAGTGGTATATACAGACTCCGCTCCCCCAGTGGTATACACAGGCCCCCGCTCCCCCCCAGTGGTATATATAGGCCCCCGCTCCCCCCCTGTGGTATATACAGGCCCCCACTCCCCCCAGTGGTATATACAGGACCCCACTCCCAGTGGTATATACAGGCCCCCGCTCCCCCCCCAGTGGTATATACAGGCCCCCTTTTCCCCCCCAGCGATATACAGGCCCCGATTGCTGCCGCACACCTGTAAAAGAATAGCTTTCATACTTACCCTCCTCGCTGTTACCGGCGTCCTCCGGTCTCCTTCCCGCTTCTACCCGGCTGGCCAGCACATCCACAATGACGTCATTGTTTCTGCGCCGTCACATGACGCCGGGTAGAAGCGGGAAGGAGACGAGGACGCCGGTAACAGTAAGGAGGGTAAGTATGAAAGCTATTCTTTTACAGGTGTGCGGCAGCAACCGGGGGCCTGTATAGCGCTGGGGGGGAAACGGGGGGCCTGTATATACCACTGGGGGGTGAGCGGGGGCCTGTATATACCACTGGGGGGAGCGGGGGCCTGTATATACCACTGGGGAGGCTGCTGTATACTAACACTGGGGAGGCTGCTGTATATACCACTGGGGAGGCTGCTGTATACTACCACTGGGGAGGCTGCTGTATACTACCACTGGGGGAGTGATATTTAAATTAGTGAAAGTGATATTATAATTAGGGGAGAGTTATTTAAATTAGGGAAATTGATATTATGTTTAGGGGAGCAATATTTAAATTAGGGGAGTGATATTTAAATTAGGGAAACAAATATTATAATTAGTTGGCAGTTGGAATAAAAATTTGGCAGTGGAAATTTGAATTTTGGCAGTTGGAATTTAAAATTTGGCAGTTGGAATTTGAATTTTGGCAGTGGGAATTTGAAATTTGGCAGTTAGAAATTGGCAGTTAGGGGAGTGATATTAGGGAAGGGATATTTAAATTAAGGAAAGTGATATTATAAATAGGGGAGTGATATTTAAATTAGTTGAAGTGATATTATTATTAGGGAAGTAATATTTAATCTAGGGAAGTGATATTTAAATGAGGGAAAGTGATAATATATTTAGGGGAGTGTTATTTAAATTAGGGAAAGTGATATTATAATTAGGGGAGCAATATTTAAATTAGGAGAGTGATATTTAAATTAGGGAAAGTGATATTATAATTAGGGGAGTGTTATTTAAATTAGTGAAAGTGATATGATAATTAGGGAAGTGATATTTAAATTAGGGAAAGTCATATTATAATTAGGGAGCAATATTTAAATTAGGGGAGTGTTATTTAAATTAGTGAAAGTGATATTATAATTAGGGAAGTGATATTTAAATTAGGAAAAGTGATATTATAATTAGGGGAGCAATTTTAAATTAAGGGAGTGATATTTAAATTAGGGGAAGTGATATTATAATTAGGGGAGTGATATTTAAATTAGGGGAGTGATATTATAATTAGGGAGTGATATTTAAATTAGGGAAAGTGATATTATAATTAGGGAGTGTTATTTAATTTAGGGAAAGTGATAATTATAATTAGGGGAGCAATATTATAATTAGGGGAGTGATATTTAGATTAGGGAAAGTGATATTATAATTAGGGGAGCAATATTAAATTGGGGGAGTGATATTTAAATTAGGGAAAGTGATATTATAATTAGGGGAGTGTATTATATTAATTAGGGAAAGTGTGATATTAAATTAGGGGAGTGATATTTAATTAGGGAAAGATATTAATAATTTTAAGGGGAGTGATATTTAATTAGGGAAGTGAATTATAATTAGGGAGTTTTTAAATTGGAAAGTGATTATAATTAGGGAGTGTATTAAATTAGGGGAAGTGATATTATAATTAGGGGAGGAATTTAAATTAGGGAAGTGATATAATTAGGGAGTGATAATTTAAATTAGGGAAAGTGATATTATAATTAGGGGAGTGTTATTTAAATTAGGAAGTGAATATATTGGAGATATTATAATTAGGGGAGTGATATTTAATTAGGGAAGTGATATTTAATTAGGAGTGTTATTTAAATTAAATAGGAAAGTGATATTATAATTAGGGAGTGTATTTAAATTAGGAAGTGATATTATAATTAGGGGAGATATTTAAATTAGGGAAGTGATATTATAATTGGAGATTTAAATTAGTGAAAGTGATATTATAATTAGGGAGTGATATTTAAATTAGAGGGAAGTGATATTATAATTAGGGAGCAATATTTAATTAGGGAGTGATATTTAATTAGGGGAAGTGATATTATAATTGGGGAGTGATATTTAAATTAGGGAAGTGATATTATAATTAGGGGAGTGATATTTAATTAGGGAAAGTGATATTATAATTAGGGAGTGTTATTTAAATTAGGGAAAGTGATATATATTTAATTAGGGAAGTATATTATAATTAGGGAGTGATATTTAAATTAGGGAAGTGATATTATAATTAGGGGAGGATATTAAATTAGGGAGTGATATTAAATTAGGGAAAGTGATATTATAATTAGGGAGTGATTTAAATTAGGGAAAGTGATATTATAATTAGGGGAGTGATATTAAATTAGGGAAGTGATATTATAATTAGGGAGTGATATTTTAAATTAGGGAAAGTGATATTAATTAGGGGAGTGTTATTTAATTAGGAAAGGATATTATAATTAGGGGCAATTATAAATTAGGGAGTGATTTAATTAGGGAAGTGATATTTAATATAGGGAGTGATATTTAAATTAGGAAAGTGAATATTATAATTAGGGAGTGTATTTAAATTTGAGTGAAAGTGATAATAATTAGGGAGTGATATTTAAATTAGAGGAAGTGAATATAATAGGGGAGTGATATTTAAATTAGGGAAAGTGATATTATAATTAGGGGAGTGATATATTTAAATTAGGGAAAGTGATATATAATTAGGGAGTGTATTAATTAGGGAAAGTGATATTATAATTAGGGGAGTGATATTTAATTAGGGAAAGTGATATTATAATTAGGGAGTGTTATTTAAATTAGGGAAAGTGATATTATAATTAGGGAGTGATATTTAAATTAGGGGAAAGTGATATTATAATTAGGGGAGTGATATTTAAATTAGGAAAGTGATATTATAATTATGGGAGTGTTATTTAAATTAGTGAAGTGATATTATAATTAGGGGATGTGATTAATTAGGAGTGTATTAAATTAAGGAAAGTGATATTATAATTAGGGAGATATTTAAATTAGGGAGTGATATTTAAATTAGGGAACAATATTATAATTAGTTGGAGTTGATTAAATTTGAGTGGAATTATTGGGGAAGTGATTAATATTAATTTAGGGGAATTTAAATGGAAGTATATAATTAAGGGATATTAATTAGAAATGATATTATAATTAGGGAGTGTATTTAAATTAGGGAAAGTGATATTATAATTAGGGGTGTATTATTAGGGAAGTATATTATAATTAGGGGAGTGATATTTAAATTAGGGAAAGTGATATTATTTTGGGAGTGTTATTTAAATTAGTGAAAGTGATATTATATTAGGGGAGTGTTATTTTAATTAGGAAAGTGATATTATAATTAGGGGAAATATTTAAATTAGGGGAGTGATATTTAAATTAGGAAACTAATATTATAATTAGTGGCAGTGGAATTAAATATGGCAGTGGAATTTGAATTTGCAGTGGAATTGAATTTGGCAGTTTGGAATTTAAATTTGGCAGTTAGAATTGGCAGTTAGGGGAGTGATATTTAGGGGAGTGATATTTAAATTAGGGAAGTGATATTTAATTAGGGAATGTTATTTAAATTAGGGAAATGATATAATTATGGGAGTTTATTTAAATTAGGGAAGTGATATTATAATTAGGGGAGAATATTTAAATTAGGGGAGTGATATTTAAATTAGGTAAGTGATATTAAATTAGGAAAGTAATATTAAATTAGGGGAAGTGATATTAAATTAGGGGAGTGATATTTAAATTAGGAAAGTGATTATAATTATGGGAGTGTTATTTAAATTAGTGAAAGTAATATTATAATTTAGGGGAGTGTTATTTAAATTAGGGAAAGTGATATTATAATTAGGGGAGCAATATTTAAATTAGGGAGTGATATTTAAATTAGGGAAAACTAATATTATAATTAGTTGGCAGTTGGGATAAATTTGAGTTGAATATGATTTTGGCAGTTGGAATTTGAAATTTTGGCAGTTGGAATTTGAATTTTGGCAGTTGGAATTTGAAATTTGGCAGTTAGAAGTTGGCAGTTATGGGAGTGATATTAGGGGAGTGATATTTAAATTAAGGAAAGTGATATTATAAATAGGGGAGTGTTATTTAAATTAGGGAAAGTGATATTATAATTAGGGGAGTGTTATTTAAATTAGGGAAAGTGATATTATAATTAGGGGAGCAATATTTAAATTTGGGGAGTGATATTTAAATTAGGGGAAGTGATATTACAATTAGGGGAGTGATATTTAAATTAGGGAAAGTGATATTATAATTAGCGGAGTGTTATTTAAATTAGGGAACGTGATAATATAATTAGGAAAGTAATATTTAAATTAAAGGAGTTATATTTAAATTAGGGGAACTAATATTATAATTAGTTGGCAGTTGGAATTTGAAATTTGGCAGTTGGATTTTGAAATTTGGCATTTGGAATTTGAAATTTGTCAGCCAAATTTTTGAAATATTCATTAGATAATCCATCGGGCCCAGGCAATTTCCCAGTTTAGCGGGATTTCACTGCTTCTGTAATCTCAGAATTCTGAAAGGGACAATTAAAAAGATCCACCTCTTCAGTAGTCAGAGAGGGATTGCTCAAGGGACTCAGAAAAGAGTTAATATCCAACAGAGAGGGTTGTACAGTCCCTGGACTTAAATTTAAATTATAAAGGTTTTTATAAAAGTGCAGGAATTCACTTGAAATATCCTCTGGGTGTCTGTAAGTCAACCCCTGCTTGTTTTTGTTTGGTAGAATCCTCCTGTTTTGTCTCATCAGTTTTATTCGATGGGCGAAAAAATGTATTAGGTTTATTGTGACAAATTATAGTAATTTAGTTTAGAAGACTGAATCATTTTGTTATAGTCAGAAATTAAAAGGGACCTTAATTCTATTCTAAGCTTTAAGATTTTAAGCTGAGTAGACGAAGAAGGAGACGCTATTTGTGATTCTTCTAGGGTACGAATGTCAGCTACCAGAGATGCATGTTTGGCATTAGATTGTTTTTTGAGACATGAATTTAGTTCAATCAACTTGCCCCTAACTACTGTTTTATGGGCTAACCACAATGTCTCAATACTAACTGCATCACCATCGTTCTCTTTAAAGTAATAATTTAGAGTGTCTATCAATTCCTTTCTTGAGTTGGGATAAGAATAAAGAAAGGTATTGGCCCTCCAAATCCTAGTGGATGAAGCACCCCCTCTAGGGACCAACTCAAAAACTATCGGGGAATGATCAGACCAAGTCTTTGGCAGGATATTGATATTTTTAATATCATATATAGAGACACTATCAGCTAGAACTAGATCTATTCTAGATAAGGAAAGCTGGGAATCCGAGTAGTATGTGTATTCTCTAGAAGTGGAATGAATACATCGAAATACGTCATATAAGCTCTCTCTATCAATCCAAGGATTCAAGGTTAAATTAGAAACTCGTTCCAGAGGAATCCAAAAATGCATCAGGTATTACATTAAAATCCCCAAAGAGAATCAAAGAAACCCTTACGATTTTCCGAAATTAAAATCATTAACTCTTTCAAAAATCTAATTTGACCCTTATTAGGGGCATACAAAGTAACCAAGGTATAATAGACACCACTAAGCCTACAGATCAAAATTATATATCTTCCCTCTGTATCTGCAATAACAGTCTCCTGTTCAAATTGGATGTTATTTCTAATCAAAAAGGCGACACCCGCCTTCTTTTTTTTCTGAGAGGCTAAGATAATAGATGAAAATAACTTATTTTCAAATTTCGGAGGATTATCATTAGAAAACGTAGTCTCCTGCAACCCCGCAATATCTATTTTAAATCTAAATATGTCTCTCCACAGTAGATACCTCTTATGAGGGGAATTTAGGCCATGTACATTCAGGGACATGAAATTAATGGCCATAAAGGCAAATAAACTAAGTAACGTCAATAGAGAAAAGACTTACTAAACCATGAAGCCAAGAGATTTGTGGAATGAAATATAAAACATTCATCGTGTCAATAAGTACTAAAAGAAAAAAAAGAGAATAAAACAAGAACAGAATAATATCAAGAAATATATACAATAACGGACTAACGGACTATATGGAGCAGTTACAACTAACTGATGGGAAAAGCTCCTTGGGGAGAAAAAAGGCCTCTCACCCACAACAATTAATAATGTATTATATACATCTAAGGGTAATCACCTCAGCGTTTCAAAATGAAGTTCTGTTTAACCCAATATAAGTATTCAGGTTACTGGTGGGTCAGCAATGCTAAGCTCTCTTAAAAGTTGAAGACCCTCCTCCAATCCGTCTATCACATGAGAAGTAGGACCCTGCTTAAAGTTAAGTCTGGTCTGGGAGAGCCATCTATACATAATACCATTAGCCCTCAATATCTTGGTGACAGGTGTCAGAATTCTACGTTTGGACAATGTTTCCTTATAGAGGTCTGAAAAAATTTTAATATCATGAAATGGTCTAGGTAACGTCTCATGCTTCTGCATGTAGGTGGTGAGGAGATTTTTTGTGTTTTTAAAGCTAAAAGTAACCAGAGTGACTCTGGGCAACTTCTCCGGGACAGATGTGGGTTTAGGAAGGCGAAACGCTTTATCCAGCAAACACTCTACATCCAACAGTGAGGGTAACACTGTTTTAATCATTTTTTTAAGGTAAGGCTGTAATTCAGATCTTGTGACTGTCTCAGGAATTTCCCTCAATTTTAAATTGGACTGTCTATTAGTATTGTCAAAATAATCCAATTTACTGGACAATGTTTTATAATCCTGTTTAGTTTTGTCCAATTCTTTTCTAAGAGAGCTATTCATTTTAGACAGTCTTATTATCTCAGCCTCCATATCGT
>JARQOC010000005.1:496587773-496643252 GCA_033576535.1 Allobates femoralis
AATTGCAAGTAAATTGTTATGTAAAGAGGTTTTATATTTCTATTGCATGTAAAGGTAATAAGCTTTACTGCTACAGTCAAGGGATTTTTAAAGCTTGATGGTTCCATAGACTCTTGTCGGGATGCTGTACAAACAGCAGAACAGTTGAACAGTTGAAGAACACTTGGCAGTCTATTGCTGATGCCCAGAGGTCTGTATACCATAACTCAAATCCTTCAGGAGGTCAGGTTCTGTCCAAGATGGCTGACAGCTAATAGATAAAGGGAGACTTTTCCCAGTTTGCCACATGTATAAAATTGTCCTTGGACATCAAAGAGATTTTACACGAATTAGGCTAGGGTCACACATAGAAATCCGTTTTTGGAAGTGATTTCCATGACCAATCTGTTTTTTTTTTTAAGTGCTTTTTGAGCCTCCTGCACCCCTGAACGTTTTTGGACCTAGTCATTTTTTGACCAAAATTCTTGAAAAAACGGATCCGTTTTTTAAGGCACCAAAAAAAAACGGATCTGTTTTTCCATAGGGCCCATGTTAAAAAAAATTTTTCTGAAAAACAGACCCCAAAAACGTTGGGTAAAAAAACGTATCTGGCAATGTTTTTAGGTGCAGAAACAAACGGATAGGGTGTTTATTACATCTTATCGTTCTATCAGTTTTTGGACTTAGACAAAAAAAATCCAAAATCTGATGCCAAAAACGGACCAAGGGCTTATGTGTGACCCTAGCCTGACCCTAGCCTTACGCCGCTCTGTTTTGCAAGGAATTTACTAATCACAACCCACAATTGCCATCACTAACACTATCATTCACATAGAAGTATGGTTCCTGCTCATTGTGGCCCACAGGGTTGCCATCTGTCCAGAATTTCCACCACAGCCTTAAAAATACGACACTTTTTTGCCCGTCAGTAAAATATTTTTAAGACATCTGTTTGTTTTTTAATCTGAAGAAACTTAGGCTGTGTTCACACTGGGCGTTTTTGGGCTGTTTTTGCTCAACAGTTTTTGTAGCCAAAACCAGGAGTAGAGCAATCAGAGGAAAAGTCTAATAGAAACACGTTACCACTTCTGGATTTAATCACCCACTGCTGGTTTTGGCTACAAAAACTGTTGAGCAAAAACAGCCCAAAAACGCCCAGTGTGAACACAGCCTTATACAGACTATTCTGTCTGTAATTGGTAAGGTCACATTTGCGGTAGCAAATGCAGATCCTGATCCGGTTTTGAGCATGCAAAATGCTCAAAACCGGATCAGGATCTGCAGCCCATAGACACCCATTATAAATCTGGGTTGCCTAAATGGCAATGAGGTTACCGCATCTGGATTTGCAGCCTGCGGGAAAAATCCTGCATGCTGCATTTTTCAGAGCGGTTTCCTAACCGCAGCAGGAGACCTATAATGAGCTCCTATAGGAGCCCATCCGGCTACTGCAAGGCGCATGTGAATGCCTGCGGTAGCCAGATGATTTGTTCATCCTGCAGCCGCAGGGATGAACAAAGGGTTAATGTTAATAATAGATGTGAGCAACATGTCTCCAGGGAGTGCCCACTCACCCTAGAGACATGGTGACCATATGGGGCACCATATAACGGGTTAATTAGGTGTATAACTGTATTGCCGGCTATTGTCGGCGTCTACTATTTTATGAATTAAAGCCGGCAGTTCCTCGCTGTGGAGGAGATACAGCACGTAATGTGCGTACTGTATCTGCCGCTATCCAGGGTCCTGAAAGCATTAGTTCTATGGTGGTGTGCTGCCCATAGAACAAATGTTAAAGCTTTCAGGACCCTGGATAGCGGCAGATACAGTACGCACATTACGTGCTGTATCTCCTCAACAGCAAGGAACTGACGGCTTCAATTCATAAACTAGTAAACACCGACAATAGCCGGCAATACAGTTATACACCTAATTAACCCTTCATATGCTGAACCATATGGTCACCATGTCTCTAGGGAGGGTGGGCACTCCCTGGAGATATGGTGCCCACATATTATATTAACATTAACCCTTTGTTCATCCCCTCAGCAGCAGGGATGAACAAAGAATCCGGCAACCGGATTGCACATTATGAGCAATCCGGTTTCCGGATCCAGGTTTAAAGACACATTTTGAACACAAAATGTGTCTGAAGGCTCATGCGATTACGGCATCTGGATCTGGATGCGGTAATCGCAATGAGCCTTCCAAATGTGACCCTAGCCATAATCATCATTTTACAATTTACAGTGACTACAGCTGATGTCTACATATCAGACTTATGGGTTGTAGACATGGATCACTTATAATCATAATTATTGACTATGGTTTTCCAATGTTTCAACAAAAATTATTGTCTGTCCATGATTCTTTGATAAGGTACCCAGAAAAAGTATGAAGTCAAGTGGGTAGCCCTCTCCAGAGATTTTATAAGGGACAGCATAACACACATACATATCAACCGGACACTATTAAAATCGGCACTCCAGGTGCCACTTGCACTGCTCCTTCTCAAAGCGATAATGGTATTATATCAGTGCAAACACCATGTATTTACTTATTAAGGTAAAAATATAGCTTATTGCAGGATATAGACAGGTTCTAAAGGTATATGATGAGGTAGGTACAGAACAGTAAATAATTAGTCTCAGTCACGCACCACGCACATGAGGGGGAACGGAGGCTTAGTATTTTAAATTCACACTTTTAAGGTTTGTGCCTTATGTGACTTGTTCCTTATACTCATCTTTTTTGTGTGCAGATGGGGCTCTTACCATCTTCTATAGCAACTATATTGGTTCTACACTTTCTTAAAGGGAATCTGACAGCAAGTTTTTGCCACTTCATCTGTGAACAGCATAATATTGGTCAGGAGAGCCTGATTATACCTACAGTATGTATCAATTATTAGGCTGTGTGTTGTAGTTTCAATGCAATCAGCATTTTATCAGGAGATTAATACTATTAGACTACAGTTCACTCAAAGAGCATTCAAAGTTAATTCTGTTACCTCACCCCTAAAGGTACCTTTACACGCCGCCATTGCGGTGTAGCAACTGCCAGGCAATCGGGATTTTTGTCACGGTTGCCTTGACATTTCTACGAAGTTGTGGCGTGTAATTTGGGATTTTTGAAGTTGTTCCGGGTTGCGGTTTCAGAGCACTGTTCTAAAATCAGAGGCAACCCAGATGGTGAATTGCCCTGGTAGTGGCGTGTAAACGGGCGATAGGGATGGAATCTGAGTCACCTAGTGATTTCCCAGAGGCGTGCCACAGCGTGTTGTTTTCCACGCCCCATCAGCGATGATTGGTGGGGGCTACTGTGTGTCCATTGGCTGTCCCTTCACAGGGCGCCATATTTAAAGAGCTGACCATTCAAACTCCACAATTGGAATGGCGTCATGTATTAGCCAGCCTTCCTACGCAGGCTGGCCAATCATGACGCTATTGCGTTGTCCAATCAGCGTGTTAGCGTCACGGAATACACGAGTCTGTCATGCCTATGTTTCGGCGCCGCTGAACATGTACGCCCACATTCCCCTACTGATTGCGGCGTGTGAAGCGGTGACGGGATTCAACCAGATGTTTCCCGCAGGATCTGTTTGAACTTCCAGGGAACCATGTTCCCTTAGGTTGAGGGCGCAATTGCGGTGTGTACATGCGGCATCGGCGATTGTTAGCAACCGTTAAAAACGTGCATGCGCACGTACGGTTGCTACCGATCGCCAGTGATAGTTGCAGCGTGTAAAGGTACCTTAACAGTGATTAGCAGCTTGGTCACATTGAAAAGTCTACACAGGAAGCTGCTGGACAGTTCTTTGGACCAGGTTATATTCATAAGTTGGGTTCATAGAAAACTGGTATTCTATGAACACGACAGCAAGCAGCCCAGGAAGTGACACATCCCTATTATCAGGCATCCTTGACCTATGTTATGTTGCTGTTTGATTGTATAGCAAAAACCTGCTGACAGATTCATTTTAACCTCATTCAAATCAAAAACCCACGTGCATGCTAGGCTAATGCTTGTGCTCTGACTGCCAGCAAATCTCTCTATTACTAATGTGCTCTACTGTGCACACGCTCTTTGCCTAGGGTCACATATAAGCCCTGAATCCGCTAAAAGCATCCGTTTTTCAACTTAGGTTTTGTTGAAAAACGGATCCGGTAACAGATCCAAAGGCTCCAATGCAAAAAACACAGTGTCTAAAGTTCACTATAAAAACGCTATGCATCTTTGGGTGCAGTAAAAAAATGCATGCGTTTTTTTAACATGGGGCCTTATGGGAAACGCATCCATTAACACATGGTACATATAGGTACCATGCATTAACGCATAGCGTTTTTAGATGCAAAAATGGCATTTTTCAAAAACAGAATCAGGTTTTGAAAATGGGAAAAAAACTGATTGCCATGTGTGACCCTAGCCTTTGAAGATGCTTAAAGAGGACCTGTCACCCCCCCATGGATATGAAGCTAAGGGCAGCAGTGAATGCAGCATGTCTGCTGCATTCAGGCAAGGGGTCCCCCATGTCTGATGGCGGCTGGTACCCCGAGATAATAGTTTATTAAAACTTACAAGCTGGAGCCAAGTAGGCAGTCCCTGGTGCGGCAGCCTGTGTCTCTGTGCCGCCTCCCTGCTGCCAATCACGTCCTCCTCGCTCTGTCTGTGCTGGTGACAAAGTAGGTAATGTTATCTCAGCCTCCGGCTGCCTGTCCCACCTCCTGCTGTGACATCAAATCATTTCCCCGCCCAGCTGCATGTTATGCTATGGAGCTGGGCGGGGAAATGCTCTGACATCACAGCAGGAGGTGGGACAGCTGGCCGGGGGCAGGGCTAAGCATTACCTCACTCTGCCTGCGTCACCAGCACAAGGAGCAGAGACAGAGCGAGGAGGACGTGATTGGCAGCAGGGAGGCGGCACAGAGACACAGGCTGCCGCACCAGGGACAGCCTACTTGGCTCCAGCTTGTAAGTTTTACTAAACTATTATCTCGGGGTACCTGCCACCATCAGACATGGGGGACCCCTTGCCTGAATGCAGCAGACATGCTGCATTCAGTGCTGCCCTTAGCTCAATATGTATGGTTGATGACAGGTCCTCTTTAAAAGCTCACTTTTTATGATCAAAACTTGGTCAAACCTAGGTAGGTATAAAAGCCACCACAAACCAATGCATCTTATATTGCAATGTCCTCTATCCACATATGTCATCGGAACCGGTTTTGCATACAAGACAACATGAAAACATTCTGGTGGCCTAAGGCTATGGTCACACTTGGCAGTCAGTTTTTTTCCATTTCTAAAACCTGATTCCGTTTTTGGAAAATGCCATTTTTGCATCTAAAAAACGCTATGCGTTAACGCATGCATTAACGCATGGTACCTATATGTACCATGCATTAATGGATGCATTTCCCATAGGACCCCATGTTAAGAAATACTCATGCGTTTTCTTACTGCACCCAAAAATGCTGCTAGCAGCATTTTTTGATGCAGTTTCAAAAACGCATAACGTTTTTCAGTGCACTTGTGACACTGTATTTTTTGCATTGGGGTCTATGGATCCGTTAACGGATCAGTTTTTCAACATTTTCAACTTTGAAAAACTGATGGTTTTAACGGATGCAAGGCTCAAGTGTGACCCTAGGCTAACTTTTACAGTCATGACCAGAAGTGTTGGCACCCTTCATATTTTTCCAGAAAATGAAGGATTGCACCCAGAAAATTATTGGAATTACAATGTTTTGTTATACGCCAATTGGGCGTTTCCGGGAGCGTCTGACCAGGCGCATGCGCCGTACGCTCTGCCACTTTCACTTGCGATTCTCACTATACAGAGCACGCGCTCAGCTTTGCTCGGCCAAATTGTATATAATGGGGGCCCGGAGCGCAGCTGAGCGCTAATGCAGGGCATCTATGCGTCTCTGCACAAGGCTGCCCAAGCCCCTAAATGCCCATGCGCTTGCATTTGCACTGGCGCAGGCAGGCAGAGCAGCCTAGCACAGGAATCTCATAGATGTGAAACAGGCCTAACTGTTCTAATGTTAAATATTCACACAGTCCAAACTCACTCATTTCAGATGAAGTACCTTGCTACAATTTATAATTTTATTCATTTTTTTTTACAACTGTGAAATGTTGTTTTTGAAAAACTGCATACAAATGCAAGTCTCAACAGAGAACTACCTAACATTTCTATTTTGTTAATTAAGCACTTAATAAAGTAATACATCATACATTACAACATAAATCAAACCAGAAAATGCAGTAAACAAATTCTATTTTCGCCTCACACCTGTGTGTTTTCATTTAAGCAACTTCAGCATGAGATTTTAGCAAGACGAAAAAAAGTATCAAGAATCATTGACAGATTTATTCTTTTTTATACCATAATATGTACATGTGTGTGTTTCAACACTATAAACATTTTATAAAGCACTAATATAACAAAACTAGATGGCGGCCCGATTCTAAAGAATCGGGTAGTCTAGAATCCATATATAGTTTATTTACTAATAGTTAGGGGAGTGCGGTGAAATGAATTGTGTGTATACAGGTGGCTCAGTGGTTAGCAGTGAGTGTGGTGGCTCAGTGGTTAGCAGTGAGTGCGGTGGCTCAGTGGTTAGCAGTGAGTGCGGTGGCTCAGTGGTTAGCAGTGAGTGCGGTGGCTCAGTGGTTAGCAGTGAGTGCGGTGGCTCAGTGGTTAGCAGTGAGTGCGGTGGCTCAGTGGTTAGCAGTGAGTGCGGTGGCTCAGTGGTTAGCAGTGAGTGCGGTGGCTCAGTGGTTAGCAGTGAGTGCGGTGGCTCAGTGGTTAGCAGTGAGTGCGGTGGCTCAGTGGTTAGCAGTGAGTGCGGTGGCTCAGTGGTTAGCAGTGAGAGTGGTGGCTCAGTGGTTAGCAGTGAATGCGGTGGCTCAGTGGTTAGCAGTGAGTGCGGTGGCTCAGTGGTTAGAAGTGAGTGCGGTGAGATTGGACAGCACAGCGCCGTGGGCAGAGTGGTTAGCACACACATACATACACACACACACACACTCCGCTCTAGTTAGCACCGACCCTGCGTCTTCCCCGCCGGTTGGATCCTGAGTCGACATGTCGCGCCCATGGACGACTGGATCCAATATGGCATCCGGGAATTTTGGCGAGACTTCTTGGACACTATATTGGATCCAGTAGTTCGGGGGTGGCGACATGTCGACTGAGGATCCAGGCGGCTGATGCAGGGCCGGTGGTAAGTATAGCGGAGTGTGTGTGTGTGTGTGTGTACGTGTGCGGACAAAGTGAGGGAAGTGGGGACAAAGTGAGGGAAGTGCGGACAAAGTGAGTGAAGTGACTACATACACACATATATACACATACTGTACATTGCATATGGAGGGGTGAGGAGAGCGGAGGCTGGAGGGGTGAGGAGAGCGGAGGCTGGAGGGGGGAGCGGAGGCTGGAGGGGAGAGCGGAGGCTGGAGGGCAGAGGCTGGAGGGGCACAGGCTGGAGGGGGAGAGGCTGGAGGAGGAGAGGCTGGAGGCAGTGGGGTACTTGGGCAGGGGGTGCACACTCACCGCGGGTGCTTCTACAGCGCGTCTGCTGTAGGAGGAGAGGAAGGGCGGGCAGAGCAGCAGGACATGAAGTCCCGTCTTCCCTCCTCTCCGGCCGCGCTGCGGCCGCTGCTGGTAGCACGGGTCCCCCAGGGGGTGCGGGGCCGCCCCAGGTGGCGGGCAATGGGCCCCCTGCCTACGCTAGTGGCTGGAGGGCAGAGGCTGGCGGGGAGAGGCTGGAGGGCATGGAGGACTTTGAGTTTCAAATTTACCGCTGTAAGTGAGACGCGAAGCTCATTGGTCGGCGCCAGCACACAGCGACCAATGAGCTTCGCGCCTCACTTACAGCGGTAAATTTGAAACTCAAAGTCCTCCATCTATCTGAATGGGAAGTGAGGCGCTATGCTCATTGGTAGGCGCCAGCACACAGCGAACAATGAGCTTCGCGCCTCACAGCGGTAAATTTGAAACTCAAAGTCCTCCATGTATCTCAATGGCAAGTGAGGCGCTATGCTCATTGGTCGGCGCCAGCACACAGCGACCAATGAGCATAGCACCTCACTTACAGCGGTAAATTTGAAACTCAAAGTCCTCCATGTATCTCAATGGGAAGTGAGGCGCTATGCTCATTGGTCGGCGCCAGCACACAGCGACCAATGAGCTTCGCGCCTCACTTACAGCGGTAAATTTGAAACTCAAAGTCCTCCATGTATCTCAATGGGAAGTGAGGCGCTATGCTCATTGGTCGGCGCCAGCACACAGCGACCAATGAGCTTCGCGCCTCACTTATAGCGGTCAATTTGAAACTCAAAGTCCTCCATGTATCTCAATGGGAAGTGAGGCGCTATGCTCATTGGTCGGCGCCAGCACACAGTGACCAATGAGCTTCGCGCCTCACTTACAGCGGTAAATTTGAAACTCAAAGTCCTCCATGTATCTGAATGGGAAGTGAGGCACTATGCTCTTTGGTCGGCGCCAGCACACAGCGACCAATGAGCTTCGCGCCTCACTTATAGCGGTCAATTTGAAACTCAAAGTCCTCCATGTATCTTAATGGGAAGTGAGGCGCTATGCTCATTGGTCGGCACCAGCACACAGCGACCAATGAGCTTCGCGCCTCACTTACAGCGGTAAATTTGAAACTCAAAGTCCTCCATCTATCTGAATGGGAAGTGAAGCGCTATGCTCATTGGTCAGCACCAGTACACAGCGACCAATGAGCTTCGTGCCTCACTTACAGCGGTAAATTTGAAACTCAAAGTCCTCCATGTATCTCAATGGGAAGTGAGGCGCTATGCTCATTGGTCGGCGCCAGCACACAGCGACCAATGAGCTTCGCGCCTCACTTATAGCGGTCAATTTGAAACTCAAAGTCCTCCATGTATCTCAATGGGAAGTGAGGCGCTATGCTCATTGGTCGGCGCCAGCACACAGCGACCAATGAGCTTCGCGCCTCACTTACAGCGGTAAATTTGAAACTCAAAGTCCTCCATGTATCTGAATGGGAAGTGAGGCACTATGCTCTTTGGTCGGCGCCAGCACACAGCGACCAATGAGCTTCGCGCCTCACTTATAGCGGTCAATTTGAAACTCAAAGTCCTCCATGTATCTTAATGGGAAGTGAGGCGCTATGCTCATTGGTCGGCACCAGCACACAGCGACCAATGAGCTTCGCGCCTCACTTACAGCGGTAAATTTGAAACTCAAAGTCCTCCATCTATCTGAATGGGAAGTGAAGCGCTATGCTCATTGGTCAGCACCAGTACACAGCGACCAATGAGCTTCGTGCCTCACTTACAGCGGTAAATTTGAAACTCAAAGTCCTCCATCTATCTGAATGGGAAGTGAAGCGCTATGCTCATTGGTCAGCACCAGCACACAGCGACCAATGAGCTTCGCGCCTCACTTACAGCGGTAAATTTGAAACTCAAAGTCCTCCATGTATCTTAATGGGAAGTGAGGCGCTATGCTCATTGGTCGGCGCCAGCACACAGCGACCAATGAGCTTCGCGCCTCACTTACAGCGGTAAATTTGAAACTCAAAGTCCTCCTTGTATCTCAATGGGAAGTGAGGCGCTATGCTCATTGGTCGGTGCCAGCACACAGCGACCAATGAGCTTCGCGCCTCACTTACAGCGGTAAATTTGAAACTCAAAGTCCTCCATGTATCTTAATAGGAAGTGAGGCGCTATGCTCATTGGTCGGCGCCAGCACACAGCGACCAATGTGCTTCGCGCCTCACTTACAGCGGTAAATTTGAAACTCAAAGTCCTCCATCTATCTGAATGGGAAGTGAGGCGCTATGCTCATTGGTCGGCGCCAGCACACAGCGACCAATGTGCTTCGCGCCTCACTTACAGCGGTAAATTTGAAGCTCAAAGTTCTCCATCTATCTGAATGGGAAGTGAGGCGCTATGCTCATTGGTCGGCGCCATCACACAGCGACCAATGTGCTTCGCGCCTCACTTACAGCGGTAAATTTGAAGCTCAAAGTCCTCCATCTATCTGAATGGGAAGTGAGGCGCTATGCTCATTGGTCGGCGCCATCACACAGCGACCAATCAACTTCGCGCCTCACTTACAGCGGTCAATTTGAAATTCAAAGTCCTCCATGTATCTCAAAGGGAAGTGAGGCGCTATGCTCATTGGTCGGCGCCAGCACACAGCGACCAATGAGCATAGCGCCTCAACTACAGCGGTCAATTTGAAACTTAAAGTCCTCCATGTATCGCAATGGGAAGTGAGGCGCTATGCTGATTGGTCGGCGTCAGCACACAGCGACCAATGAGCTTCGCGCCTCACTTATAGCGGTAAATTTGAAACTCAAAGTTCTCCATGTATCTCAATGGAAAGTGAGGCGCTATGCTCATTGGTCGGCGCCAGCACACAGCGACCAATGAGCTTCGCGCCTCACTTACAGCGGTAAATTTGAAGCTCAAAGTCCTCCATCTATCTGAATGGGAAGTGAGGCGCTATGCTCATTGGTCGGCGCCAGCACACAGCGACCAATGTGCTTCGCGCCTCACTTACAGCGGTAAATTTGAAGCTCAAAGTCCTCCATCTATCTGAATGGGAAGTGAGGCGCTATGCTCATTGGTCGGCGCCAGCACACAGCGACCAATGAGCTTCGCGCCTCACTTACAGCGGTCAATTTGAAATTCAAAGTCCTCCATGTATCTCAATGGGAAGTGAGGCGCGAAGCTCATTGGTCGGCGCCAGCACACAGCGACCAATGAGCATAGCGCCTCACTTCCCATTGAGATACATGGAGGACTTTGAGTTTCAAATTTACCACTGTAAGTGAGGCGCGAAGCTCATTGGTCGCTGTGTGCTGGCGCTGACCAATGAGCATAGCGCCTCACTTCCCATTGAGATACATGGAGGACTTTGAGTTTCAAATTTACCGCTGTAAGTGAGGCGCGAAGCTCATTGCTCGCTGTGTGCTGGCGACGACCAATGAGCATAGTGCCTCACTGCCCATTGAGATACATAGCGGTCTTTAGAGCTGTGCATGGCCAGGCACTTGGTTCTGTTTTCGGCCATGGCGCTCGGCTCTCGTTGGTCGGAGCGACAAAGTCTGTAGCTCCGGCCCGCTGTATTCTCATTGCTCGGCGCTTGTAGCCACCGCCGGAGCTGGCGTTCTGGCGGGGTGTACGTGGGCAATGGCTCGCTGCAACGGCCATGGCCACAACGACGGCAGCAGCGCCGAAACTTACGTAAGTGCGTTAGGGGAATTATATATTAGATAAACTATACCAATCTGTGAATCTTCTTAAGGGTGCGCTCACATCTGCTTATCTTTTCTCGCCCCAGATTTTGACGAGAAAAGTAGCAGAGTGTCATGCGAATGTCATACCTGTGACATGCGTGTGACATACCAGTGTGCGGTTTCCCTGCACCTTGCATCCATATGTCATGCACATGTCATTAGTATCACATGAGTATGACATGCTTTTTTAACATGGGCTTGCCCACAGGAAAGCTAGAATAGATAGACATACAGTCATGGCCAAATGTATTGACACCCCTGCAATTCTGTCAGATAATACTCAGTTTCTTCCTGAAAATGATTGCAATCACAAATTCTTTGGTATTATTATCTTCATTTAATTTGTCTTCAATGAAAAAAACACAAAACGATTTGTCCTAAAGCCAAATTGGAAATAGTTCCACACCAAACATAAAAAAGGGGGTGGACAAAAGTATTGGCACTCTTAGAAAAATCATGTGATGCTTCTCTAATTTGTGTACCACATTGAGCATGGAGAAAAGAAAGAAGACCAAAGAACTGTCTGAGGACTTAAGAGACCAAATTGTGAGGAAGCATGAGCAATCTCAAGGCTACAAGTCCATCTCCAAAGATCTGAATGTTCCTGTGTCTACCGTGCGCAGTGTCATCAAGACGTTTAAAGCCCATGGCACTGTGGCTAACCTCCCTAGATGTGGACGGAAAAGAAAAATTGACGAGAGATTTCAACGCAAGATTGTGCGGATGGTGGATAAAGAACCTCGACTAACATCCAAACAAATTCAAGCTGCCCTGCAGTCCGAGGGTACAACAGTGTTAACCCGTACTATCCGTCAGTGTCTGAATGAAAAGGGACTGTATAGTAGGAGTCCCAGGAAAACCCCACTTCTTACCCCGAGACATAAAAAAGCCAGGCTGGAGTTTGCCAAAACTTACCAGAGAAAGCCTAAAAACGTTTTGGAAGAATGTTCTCTGGTCAGATGAGACAAAAGTAGAGCTTTTTGGGCAAAGGCATCAACATAGATTTTACAGGAGAAAAAAGAGGCATTCAAAGAAAAGAACATGATCCCTACAGTCAAACATGGCGGAGGTTCCCTGATGTTTTGGGGCTGCTTTGCTGCCTCTGGCACTGGACTGCTTGACCGTGTGCATGGCATTATGAAGTCTGAAGACTACCAACAAATTTTGCAGCATAATCTAGGGCCCAGTGTGAGAAAGCTGGGTCTCCCTCAGAGGTCATGGGTCTTCCAGCAGGACCAATGACCCAAAACACACTTCAAAAAGCACTAGAAAATGGTTTGAGAGAAAGCACTGGAGACTTCTAAGGTGGCCAGCAATGAGTCCAGACCTGAATCCCATAGAACACCTGTGGAGAGATCTAAAAATGGCAGTTTGGAGAAGGCACCCTTCAAATATCAGGGACCTGGAGCAGTTTGCCAAAGAAGAATGGTCTAAAATTCCAGCAGAGCATTGTAAGAAACTCATTGATGGTTACAGGAAGCGGTTGATCACAGTTATTTAGGCTAAAGGTTGTGCAACCAAGTATTAGGCTGAGGGTGCCAATACTTTTGTCCGGCCCATTTTTGGAGTTTTGTGTGAAATGATCAATGTTTTGCTTTTTGCTTCATTCTCTTTTGTGTTTTTTCATTGAAGACAAATTAAATGAAGATAATAATACCAAAGAATTTGTGATTGCAATCATTTTCAGGAAGAAACTGAGTATTATCTGACAGAATTGCAGGGGTGTCAATACTTTTGGCCAACACTGTATAGACGCATAGATAGAAAATCAGAAAGATAACTAGATAGGATAGATCAGGGGTTTTAAACGCATGGTTCGCGAGACTGCTTGATGTGGCCTGCAGACACACCGGTGTAGACCCCTTGAGGTTTGACGTCCTGTCATTTAGCTAGCGCCATCCGCACTTCAGCATTGCAGATGCCGCTTTTGATTGCTTCTCCCAGGCGGTATCTGCAATGCAGTAGGCCAGGGAAAAGCAATCGAAGGCGGTATCCAACCAGAGGTCGGTGGCGCTTGACGTCAGCTGATCTGCCGGCAGGTGTATAAGCCAAGGGAATAGAGGACATGGCAGGTGGAAACGTGTGTGTTGTGTGTGTGTGGTAGGTGTGTGTGTGTGGTGGGCATGTGTGTGGTGTGTGTATGAATGATGATGACGGTGGTAGCTGTGTGTGTATGATAATGATAGTGGTTGTGTGTGTATGATGATGATGATGGTTGTGGCTGTGTGTATGATGATGATGATGATGATAATTATGATGATGGTGGTGGCTGTGTGTATGATAATGATGATGGTGGCTGTATGTGGATGATTATGATAATGGTGGCTGTGTGTGTATAATGATGATGATAATGGTGGTGGCTGCGTGTATGATGATGGTGGCTGAATGTGTATGATGATGATGATGGTGGCTTCAAGACAGGAAAATGTCAATGTCAGTCTCAGCCTGCTTGTCACTCTGGACAGACGTTAGTCTGAAGCATAGCTGACATTGCTCTGCCTGTGGAGTATGTCAGAGAGTTTTTTTTTCTAATAAAGATGGAGTCCCTAAATGTGTATTTTGTGTTATTTCTCATAAAAAATGTTTTGCCTGTGTTGTGATTGTTTAATGTTTACTAGAAATTCATGGTGACCATGTCTAATTTGTCGTGATGTCATGAATTTTGGGCTAAGTATCAGCTGAGAATCCAAAGCTGGTAGTAACCTCATTTTTACCCATGCGTACCACCCCCATCAAGGACCAATGGAGGAGCCACGTAAAGCACCTGGAAATGGCGCTACAATGAATGCTCCATTTCCAGGGGTCGCTGCATGCTGCAGTTTTCAACGTGAGGTCACCAGAACACTTGTGCCTTACCATGCTTAGAATCCCAGCCTCCAGCTGTCTGGTTTTACCTGATTGGTGATGAAAATATGGTGTGAGCCCATATATTTTTTTTTAATTATTTATTTAAAGTATTACAAAATATACATTGGGCTTCCCTGTAGTTTGATTGCCAGTCAAGGTAAAGCCAGGCAGCTGGGGGAGGCAGCCCATAGCTGTCTGCTTTAACTGTGCTGAGAAAATTTACTGTTTCAAAATATTTTCATAGCAGAGCTTCAAAATATGTGATAGATTGTAAAGTGCTGAAAATGGTAATTTGTTGCATTTGCAGCATGAAGTATGATGTGCCCCTTCCAGAAATGGCTTTGTAAATTTTGTTGAAAAATTAAGAAATTTCTAATAAACTTTAAACCCTTTTAAGTTCCTAACAAAATTAATTTGTTTAAAAAACTGTGTTAATATAAAGTAGACATGTGGGAAATGTTATGTATTAACTGTTCTGTGTGATATAACTCTTTGGTTTAAGGGTATAAAAATTCAAATTTTGACAATTGAGAAATTTTCACAAAATTTCCAATTTTTTCACAAATGAATGCAAAACGTATTGTCCTAAATTTACTACTTACATGAAGTCCAATATGTCACAAAAAACAATCTGAGCATCATTGGGATTTGTTGAAGTGTTCCAGAGTTACAACCTCATAAATAGATACTGGTCAGAATTGAAAAAAATTGACTGGGTCATAAAGGTGAAAACATGATGGGGGTGAAGGAGTTAAGTAGTTTTCCTTCAAATGGGCTCACCAGGCAAAATCAGGTATTTGAGATTTATTTCAATGATTCAAAGACTCTAGGAGGGACAATACCAACCATGAGTTTATTTGAGAATAAAAAAGAACAAATCTCTATGACAGTAAGGGTATGTCCTCACGATACGGAGGCAATGTGTCTTGGACGCAGTGCTTCCGGACCTGCAGGAACTCGCAGTTGTGTGCAGGGAGACTGCAGGCACCCTGTAAGCACAATCTGCATTCGGTGCAGGGCATCTTCTCCCTACATTCACCCAATGGTGATCACTTCTACCAAGAGTGTGCAAAGCAGTAATCAGAGCAAAAGGTGGCTACTTTGAAGAACCTAGAATATAAGACATATTTTCAGTTGTTTCACACGTTTTTGTTAAGTATATAATTCCACATGTGTTAATTCATAGTTTTGATGCCTTCAGTGTGAATCTACAATTTTCATAGTCATGAAAATACAGAAAACTCTTTGAATGAGAAGGTGTGTCCAAACTTTTGGTCTGTACTGTATGTGTCTAAAATATCACTACATTTTTTATGCCATTACCTTACTGGAGTGAGTTTTCAACTTTTTGTTTCTTCTTTATTTTTTAAAGTAATAATTAATAAATCTGGCAAAAACCTAATTTGCATAACTAACTGTTCAATGTTGAAAAATTACGAGACTGGCAAAAAATCACAAAAAGTCTGATTTCTGTTTGTTTTTAAATGGTGTGCACCAAAATATACTACCTTTTGCCTCCAGAAAATCAGCACAAAAGCTTTAATACATACGCCCTCCCCAAATAACTTTTACATTCTTGACTTTGTAATTTATTTGGACTTTGGAGTTATCATATTTACTTTGCTCCTTCTAATATATGCTTTCTACATATGACATTGCTGTCACAACAAACATTTCATTATAAATATTGCTATTAATGATGATATGTTAATCACCCTGACATGTCTGTTGGTAAGAACTTTAAAGTGTTACCACCATTTAAATTTTTATTTGATAATAATGTAGAGCATGTGACTATAATAAACTTTCAAATATACATCATAAGTGAAATCTGGAGGAAAACCTTTCAAAAACCTTCCAGTAGATGTCCCCACTAAGCTGTTTCTAAACATGACATATTGCTGGTTGTCAGGGAAATCCGTCTTCAGCTCCATCCACTGAATATGGCCATGAAATGGGGAGGGGCCTATACAGTGTTCAAACTGCAGCTGATCAGAGTCTCACGCTACCTCAGGCAGGGAAAGTACTGAGTCCAGGCTGTCAGTACACAGCTTCTGTGACTTCTCTGACTTCTCTCCATTCACATCGGCTCTGCTCCATGTTATCAACTGATGGCCTCCACAGAGCTCTTCAGCTGATTGCACAGAGCAGAGCGACTCAGATAAAATCACAGGAGCTGTGTGCTGACAGCCTGATTTCAGCAGTGTCCCTGAGTGAGGTAACCTGAGACTCTGATCAGCTGTTGTGTGAAAGCTCTGTATGATCCACCCCAACACCCTTATCTGGCTGTATTTAGTGTGTGGAGCTGAATACGGATTTCCCTGACAACCAGCGTATGTCAGGTTTCTAAATACCCTAGCGAGAATATCTTCTGGAAGCTTTTTGAAGTGTTTATTTTCAGATTTCACTTTTGAAGTATATTTGAAAGGACATTACAATCACTTGCTCTACATTATTATTATATAAAAATTTAAATGGCAGTTACACTTTAATCCCGCATAAAAAAAATACTGGAGCAGTGTTTCCATAGATCATTGGGTTGTGTTATTCCCCTGTTTTTCCCCCTGGAAATATTGTGTGTATAAATTGCCTCATTCACTGACTTAGACAATTTATGCTAAATGTCAGGCATTTTGCACAGCACAATCAGTGCCCACTAGAGATGAGCGAGTACTAAAATGCTCGGGTGCTCGATGCTCTGGCCGAGCATCCCAAGATACTCGTGTACTCGGCCAGAGCACCGAGCCCAATGTAAGGCAATGAGTGACAGGCTCCGCCCACAGACTTCCGGTTATAAAACAAGTGTTTCTGGGAAAGGGCGGGAGGGTGGGCTTTTTCAAATCGCCGCAGCATACAACACCTTGCTGTGCCCCCCAGAGGGACCCTAACAATCAATCTGCTCTCTGTGAGGTGCCAGCTCACTGTGTGCACTAAAGGGAGCTGTGTATTTGTGTCAGATCGATAATTATTACCGAGGAGTCTGAGCATCTTGGCGGTACTCGGTGCTCGCTGAGCATCCCGAGTACCGGGATACTCGTGCAAGTAACGAGTAGTGCTGAGCATACTCGCTCATCCCTAGTGCCCACTCATCACGCATGGTTTTTTTTTTTACTAACATTCATTAGCTTTAGCTATTGCTACATTCTTCTCTGTCTAATGTATATCCGGCCTAATTGAACTGCAAGTTCCAAAATTGCTATCAGGTTCAAAATTACTATAAAGGCCAAAATTGCAGTCACAAGCTTGTTTGGAGAATGGGAAATATACCGTATATACTCGTGTATAAGCCGACCCGTGTATAAGCCGACCCCCCTACTTTTGCCCCCAAAACCTGGGAAAACCTATTGACTCGTGTATAAGCCGAGGGTGGACTCCAGCACAGGTATACAGCCCCCAGCAGTGTGGTATACAGCAGCCCCAGAGGTGTATAATGCAGCAGCCCCAGAGGCAGGGGCGTATCTAGGGGGTGCAGCCGGACTTTTTGCACCGGGCGCCACTCAGTGGGGGGCGCCGGTGCCATCATCATGTGCCCAGGCGTCTGGCGGTGGCAACTGCAGCGCCGCCGCCGGAACTAATCTCCTGCGACTTCGCCGCATATTGTGCAGGGCGGCCGATGACCTGTGCGTGCACAACCCCCCCTGCTGCTGGTCCGCCACTGGTAGTCCCTCCCACCCCCAGGCACGTCGCGCTGCGGCTGACGTCACCCGGCGCGCCGCACAGTCTGGGATGGAGAAGAGAAGAACAGAGCCGAGGAGCTGCTGTGTGGCCGGCTGCCTCCTCCTGACTCCTGACTCAGACTGAGTCGTCTGGGTCCGGTCCGTCCTGGCTACGCCTACAAGGCAATCTGCTCCTAATAAAGTAATGAGGTAATAAAGTAACCTCAGGAGGGGGGGGGGGGGTGCCTGTCCTGGGCAGGCCTGGCTGAGGTGTATATATGTATACATCAGGCGCAGGCACACACTATGAGGTAGTGTGTGCCTGCCTGGTGATGTATACATGTATACACCTCATAGTGTGCCTGCCTGATGTATAATATATACCTCAGGTATATATATGTATACATCAGGCAGTGAAACATATAATACACAGAGCACAGCTGTATATAGAGGACAGACTGCACACACCGAGCACAGCTGTATATAGATGACTGTCATCTATATACAGCTGTGCTGTGTGTGCAGCCTGTGCGTGCTTTATATACAGCAGTGCCTGTATACCTGAGGTATATATATGTATACATCAGGCAGTGAAACATAATACACAGAGCACAGCTGTATATAGAGGACAGACTGCACACACCGAGCACAGCTGTATATAGATGACTGTCATCTATATACAGCTGTGCTGTGTGTGCAGCCTGTGCGTGCTTTATATACAGCAGTGCCTGTATACCTGAGGTATATATATGTATACATCAGGCAGTGAAACATAATACACAGAGCACAGCTGTATATAGAGGACAGACTGCACACACCGAGCACAGCTGTATATAGATGACTGTCATCTATATACAGCTGTGCTGTGTGTGCAGCCTGTGCATGCTTTATATACAGCAGTGCCTGTATACCTGAGGTATATATATGTATACATCAGGCAGGCACACACAATGAGGTGTGTTTTATGTATACATCATCAGGCAGGCACACACTATGAGGTGTATACTGTGTATATGTTAGGGTACTCTCACATCAGCCGTTTTTGCCGATCGCGGCAGATGCGGTGAAAAAAACGCATCTGCCGCGATTACCGCATAACCGCTGCACTTGCGGCACAGTTGCGGCAAGCCCCATGCAATGTCTATGGGGCTTGTGGTAAGTGTGCGGCAGGTGCAGCAAGTGCGGTTTCGGCACTTGCGGCAGGTGCGGGCGCGAAAAAAACCGCGGTTACTTAGTAAGTGAGTGTTTCAATAGAGCTACGCATCAAATAAAATTTGGCGGGGGGGGGGGGGGGGCGCCAAAATAAATCTTTGCCCCGGGTGCCAGAAAACCTAGTTACACCTCTGCCCAGAGGTATATAATGCAGTAGCCCCAGAGGTATATACAGGCAGGCCCCAGAGGTATATAATGCAGCAGCCCCAGAGGTATATAATGCAGCAGCCCCAGAGGTATATAATGCATCAGCCCCAGAGGTATATACAGGCAGGCCCCAGAGGTATATACAGGCAGGCCCCAGAGGTATATACAGGCAGGACCCAGAGGTATATAATGCAGCAGCCCCCAGAGGTATATAATGCAGCAGCCCCAGAGGTATATAATGCAGCAGCCCCATAGCTATATAATGCAGCAGCCCCAGAGGTATATAATACAGCAGCCCCCAGAGGTGTATATACAGGCAGGCCCCAGAGGTGTATACAGGCAGCCCCCAGAGGTGTATATACAGGCAGGCCCCAGAGGTGTATACAGGCAGCCCCCAGAGGTGTATATACAGGCAGCCCCCAGAGGTGTATAATGCAGGCAGCCCCCAGAGGTGTATAATGCAGGCAGCCCCCAGAGGTGTATATACAGGCAGGCCCCAGAGGTGTATACAGGCAGCCCCCAGAGGTGTATATACAGGCAGGCCCCAGAGGTGTATACAGGCAGCCCCCAGAGGTGTATATACAGGCAGGCCCCAGAGGTGTATACAGGCAGCCCCCAGAGGTGTATATACAGGCAGCCCCCAGAGGTGTATAATGCAGGCAGCCCCCAGAGGTGTATAATGCAGGCAGCCCCCAGAGGTGTATAATGCAGGCAGGCCCCAGAGGTGTATATACAGGCAGGCACCCAGTGGGGTATACAGCAGGCCCCCAGTGGCACTCGCCCCCCCACACTGTGCAGAGCCCCCCCTCCCGATGCATTATCTTACCATCCAGCCGCGTCTTCATCACCGCCGGTCCTCCCGTCCATCCTCGCGCGCTGCGTTCCCGGTCTCATGTGACCCGGCGGTCGCAGTCGGATGACGTCATCGCGCCGGGTCACGTGAGAGCCGAACACAGCGCGAGAGGATGGACGGGAGAGACGGTGATGAAGACGCGGCTGGATGGTAACATAATGCATCGGGAGGGGGGGCTCTGCACAGTGTGGGGGGGCGAGTGCCATTGGGGGCCTGCTGTATATGGGGGCCTGCTGTATACCCCACTGGGGGCCTGTGAACATCTGGGGGCTGTATGCACGGCTCCCCCTGCCGCTGTGATGGGCGGGGGGAGCCGTGCATATCTAATGAGCGGCCCCACGTGACGGGCCGCTCTGTCAGGAGCCTCCCCCCGCCTCCTCCAGCCTCCCCAGAACCCGGACACAGCCCCCACACAGCACATACTGTATAGACCCGTGTATAAGCCGAGGGGGGGACTTTTCAGCCCAATTTTTGGGCTAAAAAACTCGGCTTATACACGAGTATATACGGTAGTTTTAAATCAGCTGAAGACCTGCAGGTTGACCACCTCTTCTGTATTCTTTTATATTGGTGAACAATGTTATTTTTAATTGAAACAATAATAGCATTGTATCCAGTTACGCAGTCACAGTAAGGTCCCTCATTTAAGAACATACAATCCATTCTCGGTGAGAGAAGCAATGAGAGGTGAAATGATTTCCCCAAGGAGCTGACACGCAACCTAAACTAGATACTACATTAAAGCCCCTGTCCTAACTTTTCCAATGTTATTTACTTCACAAGCTTTAAGGGAGTCTGCGAAAGACCTCTGACCCTGTCCATTACATCTACACTTCCATACTCGAAACTTGACTCTGTTGCCAGAAATGAGAAGACAAAAAGATTAAATTCTATATTTCTGTAGCAAAGCTAACAGAAATAAATCTAATTCCTAGAAAAATATACTGAACTATGTACAAAACTAGATAAAGTGCTATTTGTATGTCATTATAAACACTGCATTGTTCTGTATTTATGAACAATGAATGAATGAATGAATGAGTTCTGTTCTTGAACTACACCTCTTTGCAGGTAGAAATCATTTAGGCCCCATTCACATCGGGGTTTTTTTCAAATTGTGGCAGATCCGGCAGATTTACCGCATCTGTCGCCTAATGGTCGTACTTGTGGCACATTTGCGGCAAGCCCCATGCATTGTCTATGAGACCAGTGGCAGATGCGGCAAGTGTGGTATTGCTGCGATCCAGCACTTGCGGCAGTTGCAGCCACGAAAAAAAAACGCTGTCAGCAGCGTTTTTTTCGTCGCCGCAACTACCGCAAATGCCGAAACCGCGGCAATACTGCACCTGCAGCAAGCCTCATATACAATGCATGGGGCTTGCCGCAAGTGTGCCACAAGTACGACCGTTAGGCGGTAGATGCGGTAAATCTGCCGGATCTGCCGCAATTTGAAAAAAAACGCTGATGTGAAAGGGGCCTTAGTAGTAATAGCATTTTATCAGTTTCCTAATATTATTTTTAATAATCAAAGTTTACCTAATAAAGGTTAATGCTGGTGAGTGCGTACCTGGACTAGTCTGGGACTGGTGTCAGTAATTCCAACATTACTCTGACGTCAAGCCCACAGTGGTGTAATTGACATCCCAGCAGGTGCAGGAACTTCATGGGATATTCAAGCAGACACTTCCTCTTAGATTCTGGTATCATAGGGTGGCATCCCAAATTAACAATATCAAAATAAGATCAATACTCACATAACTTGCTTTTCTTTTCTTTCAAGTTTAATTCCATAATCGTCAGAAATATAATATGACGTGTGTCAGCTTAACCCCTTCACCAACCTTCACCATATAGTGTACAGGGAAATGGGAAAAAAATTCCAAGTGCAGTGAAATTGCAAAAAAATGTGCAATTACATATAGTTTTTTTAGGTTTTTTAGTTGTCATGTTCACTATATGGTAAAACTGCAATGACAGTGTGATGCCTCAGGTCGGTACGAGTTTGTAGATACTAAACATGTTTACTTTTACTGGTATCTAAGTGGTGAAAAAAATTTCAGAAGTTTGAAAAAAAAAGAATTGCACTTTTTGCGCTATGTTTTGCGATCATAATATAATATTATCACGGGATCTCCGGTGCAGGCGGGGTACAGCCAAATCTGATCGGTGCTGGAAGCCAGACATCTCCGCTGATGAGATCAGCTGAGATGTCGGGTGTTTGATGTGAGCGCAGCACCGGAGCTCACATCAAACACCAGGACCTAACCCTTGACTTTGTATTACGTCAAGGGTCAGGAAGGGGTTAAAGCCTAAAACACTTAGAAAGGATTGCGGATGTAAGCCGAAAAACATCATATTATATTTGTGAGTATTCTGGAATTTAATCTATAAAGCTATCTATAATCTATAAAGCTGAGTGTATGTATGTATGTGTGTGTGTGTATCATAGCTCTGCACTCTCCAGGTAGCCCCACCCCTTCATAGCACTGCACCCACATAGCCCCACCCCTTCATAGCCCCTCCCATCTACATAGTCCCACCCGTAAAGGAGCATGGCTAATCGGGAGGAGCTGAGTCATGTGCGTCCATGAAAGGGTGGGGCTAAGTGGAGAGGGTGGAGAAATGAACGGACAGGGCTATGTGTGGACATACATACATACATACATACACACACATATATATGGAGGCTGCATTAGGATCTAGAGGCAGAACCAGACAACATTCTATGAAGGGGGAGGAGTTGGAGGCAGAACCAGACAACATTCTATGGAGGAGAGGAGATAGAGGCAGAACATAGACAACATTCTATGAAGGGGAGGAGCTAGAGGCAGAACCAGACAACATTCTATGGAGGAGAGGAGATAGAGGCAGAACCAGACAACATTCTATGGAGGGGGAGGAGCTAGATGCATTTCCATTTACTTTGTGATGTTTATGTGCAAAATAATCATTCTATTTTGTTATGACTAATAAAGGTTAGTTACTCGCTTTGCTCTATATCTAGTTATAGAATCAAATTGAAAGGAAATAAAAGTGATTCACCCAGGGGTCTATGGGAACTCCGTATCCGGGCGTTGCTGTAAAGGGGGTGTCACTGGTGGCCTGCCCAAACCCGTAGCCTGCCCGGACCCTGGTGGTTAACTGAAACTTGGGGGAAAATAGATGGAAAAATAAGTAAATAAAAAAATAATAAAGTCTCATGATGCTACCTGCAGTTTCTGGTGAGTTCACCAGCGCTGCTGTCAGACCGCCAGGGATGGTGGTATTGAAGCCAGTTGACAACACTCCCTGCAGGCGGAGCGAGATCCCCAGGGCAGTGATGCTGCTGAGCTGATCTTTGCGGTAGCAGCTGCTTCTTTAATTAATGGAATAAGACACCGGAGGCTTGCTGACTCTATACGGGTACTTTTCTGGCAACTGGTTCAGATGGAACTTCAGTTCACAGTTTACATAGTCTTTGTGAGGGTAGCTGGCCGGGTAGTCACTGAGGAGAATAAAGTCTATAAAGTATACCTTCTGCTGTCTTTCTCTTGTCCCGCTGCCTTCACTTGCGCCTCCTCACTATCCTTGGCTGCCCTGCACAACCCACTTGTCTACCATGCCCGTTCGGTGCTATGAGGTACCCTTCTTCTCTTCTAAGGGGCTCAACCCGGTTTGGTGTCCATGGTGGGGTTTCACGTTCTGGACGGGGGGTCGGGGCTGATAGATCGGCCCTTGACCGGCCGGTGTTGACAGCTCAGGGATGGACTCGCCTGTACCGCGACTCAGAGCTGGTTCTCCGTTGCGGACTAGGATTCCCTCAGACCTGTCCGGCAGTCTGGGACTGGGTTTCCTCCTTCTTTTCTGGATCACCATTCCTTCAAGGCGCCCTCCCTGAGAGACCCCTCTAGGGCTCACTCCTTGCTTCGCTCCTCAGACTAGACTAGATCTGTCTGTTAGTTCCCGCTCCTTCTATCCCAACACTCCTCCCACTGGGACCGGTTACCCTGTTAACAGGTGGCCAACTGGTCCTCTATGTTAGGTGTAGGGATGCTGGGAAGAGAGCCTCAGGTTGACTTTACCCTTCCCAGTGACAGGAATACTGCACTCTGTTATGGGTGCAGTACCCCTACTGTGACATACTGACCGGTGGGGTGCCACAAAAACAATTTATGTGAATGTTGATCTTATTTTCATGTGCAGGAAAAGAGGGACTTGTTCTTTGGCCTTTGTAAACAAACCAAATGTGAATAAACACATAAAAAAATAATATATATATGTATATATACAGTACAGACCAAAAGTTTGGACACACCTTCTCATTCAAAGATTTTTCTGTTTTTCATGACTATGAAAATTGTACATTCAAACTGAAGGCATTAAAACTATGAATTAACACATGTGGAATTATATACTTAACAAAAAAGTGTGAAACAACTGAAAATATGTCTTATATTCTAGGTTCTTCGAAGTAGCCACCTTTTCCTTTGATTACTGCTTTGCACAATCTTCGCATTGTCCTGATGAGCTTCAAACCAGCAAAGCACCCCACACCATCACAGCTCCTCCTCCATGCTTCACGGTGGGAACCAGGCATGTAGAGTCCATCCGCTCACCTTTTCTGCGTCGCACAAACACACGGTGGTTGGAACCAAAGATCTCAAATTTGGACTCATCAGACCAAAGCACAGATTTCCACTGGTCTAATATCCATTTTTTGTGTTCTTTAGCTCAAACAAGTCTCTTCTGCTTGTTGCCTGTCTTTAGCAGTGGTTTCTTAGCAGCTATTTTACCATGAAGGCCTGCTGCACAAAGTCTCCTGTTAACAGTTGTTGTAGAGATGTGTCTGCTGCTAGAACTCTGTATGGCATTGACCTGGTCTCTAATCTGAGCTGCTGTTAACCTGCGATTTCTGAGGCTGGTGACTCGGATGAACTTATCCTCCACAGCAAAGGTGACTCTTGGTCTTCTTTCCTGGCACAGTCCTCATGTGAGTCAGTTTCTTTGTAGCACTTGATAGTTTTTGCAACTGCACTTGGGGACACTTTCAAAGTTTTCCCAACTTTTCGAACTGACTGACCTTAAAGGGAACCAACCACCTCAGATGACGACTATAAGCAGTTAATACATGTCCCTGCACCCTACCTACACCGTTCCAGCTATGTTTTTGCTAAGAATATTGATAAATGCAAACCGAAATATACACTTTGTAAACTTACATTCCTGCGTACTTGAGGGCGTCTCCCTGTGTGTGCTGGCACTTGTGAGCTGTGCTCGTCATGCCTGCTCTCCCCCTCCCTTATGCACGCCCCCTCTGAGCCTGCTATACTGTGTGAGGCTGATTACGTCATAAAGGGGCGGGGCTACCGGGATGCCGCGATTTAGCCCCGCCCCTTTATGACGCAATCAGCCTCACACAGTATAGCAGGCTGAGAGGGGGCGTGCATAAGGGAGGGGGAGAGCAGGCATGACGAGCACAGCTCACAAGTGCCAGCACACACAGGGAGACGCCCTCAAGTACACAGGAATGTAAGTTTACAAAGTGTATATTTCGGTTTGCATTTATCAATATTCTTAGCAAAAACATAGCTGGAACGGTGTAGGTAGGGTGCAGGGACATGTATTAACTGCTTATAGTCGTCATCTGAGGTGGTTGGTTCCCTTTAATTTCTTAAAGTAATGATGGCCACTCGTTTTTCTGTACTTAGCTGATTTTTCTTGCCATAATACAAATTCTAACAGTCTATTCAGTATAACTATCAGCTGTGTATCCTCCAGACTTCTGCACAACACAACTGATAGTCCCAACCCCATTTATAAGGCAAGAAATCCCACTTATTAAACCTGACAGGGCACACCTGTGAAGTGAAAACCATTTCCGGTGACTACCTCTTGAAGCTCATCAAGGGAATGCCAAGAGTGTGCAAATCAGTAATTAATGCAAAAGGTGGCTACTTTGAAGAACCTAGAATATAAGACATATTTTCAGTTGATTCACACTTTTTTGTTAAGTATATAACTCCACGTGTTTATTGATGTTTTTGATGCCTTCAGTGTGAATCTACAATTTTCATAGTCATGAAAATACAGAAAAATCTTTGAATGAGAAGGTGTGTCCAAACTTTTGATCTGTACTGTATATATATTGTATTGTATTAGATATTAAAATATAAAATATAGGTGCAAAATATTGATAAAAACAAGTGTTTAAGCAGAAAATGTATACTAAGGGAAAAGTGCTACCAGTACAGCGATAGGGCATAGCAAAATTATCCAGAGCTGCTGTAGTCAAAGGCTATGTTCACATGATGCATTTTTGCTGTGTATTTCTGCATTTATGCGGCGCTTTTTTACGCGCACGTAAATGCAGTGAAACACAATTCTGGATATGCAGGAACCTATGGGTTTTGCTGAAATGCATTCACATGTTGTGCTTTTGTGTGTTTTTTACGCACACGCTTTCACTGCAAAAGCACGTGCGTAAAAAGAATACACATGTCAATTCTTTGTGCACTTTTCTGCGCACTTTTCCCATTGCCCACATGTTAAAATATGCTTGGGAAAAGCGCGCAGAGAAAAGCGCACAAAAGTGCACTATGTCAATACAGTTGCGCTTTTTGCCGTGTAAACTAGGGATGGGCGAATCTACTCGCTAGGACTCGTTACTCGGCGAGTAGTAAGGGACTCGCAGGACTCGGTACTCTGCGAGTTTCCCAGTGATTACTCGCACGAGTCCAATGCAAATCAATATCAATCCTAGTTTTGTCAGAAACGCTGACAAAACTACGATTGCCATTGTTTGCATTAGACTCGCGAGTAATCACTGGCTACTGTGCCAGTGATAGCAGGGAAACTCGCAGATAACTGCTGTTTCTTTGCGAGCCAGTCCAGCTGTCTTCTCTGTGCAGCTCCAGGGTCCTAGAGCCCGCCTGCTCACAGACATGATGTAGCAGTGCTGAGATTGTTCTCAGTCTGCTCATTCCCTGTGTACAGACATGAATGTCTGTGCACAGAGATGATGTAGCAGTGCTGAGATTGTTCTCAGTCTGCTCATTCCCTGTGTACAGACATGAATGTCTGTGCACAGAGATGATGTAGCAGTGCTGAGATTGTTCTCAGTCTGCTCATTCCCTGTGTACAGACATGAATGTCCGTGCACAGAGATGATGTAGCAGAGCTGAGATTGTTCTCAGTCTGCTCATTCCCTGTGTACAGACATGAATGTCTGTGCACAGAGATGATGTAGCAGAGCTGAGATTGTTCTCAGTCTGCTTATTCCCTGTGCATAGACATCTATATTTATGCACAGGGGATGTAGCAGAGAGGACATCGCGTTTTGGACTGCGTCGGACGGAAGAGGATTTTTTTAATTAAAGATGGAGTCCCTAATGGCTTTTTTTTTTATTTCTAATAAAAAATTTTCCTTGTGTTGTGTTTTTTTTAAAACAATTTAATAGAAATTCATGGTGGTCATGTCTAATATTGGCGTGACCGCCATAAATTTCGGGCTTAGGGCCAGCTGATAATACAAAGCTGGCCCTAACCTCTTTATTACCCAGCGTGCCACCACCACCAGGGCCGCTGGAAGAGCGGGGTTCAGCGCCAGAGGATGGCGCTTCAATGAACGCGCCATCTTCTGGGGCGGCTGCGGGCTGCAATTTGCAGCGGGGGGTGCCCAGAAAGCTTGGGCATCCCTGCGCTGCGGATTCCAGCCCCCAGCTGCTTAGCTGTACCTGGCTAGACATAGAAATTGCGCGGAGCCCCACGCATTTTTTTTTAATTATTTCATGAATTTCAGAGTCAGAGTCTCAGAGTCAGAGTCTCAGAGTCAGAATCTCAGAATTTCATGAAATAATTAAAAAAAAATGCGTGGGGCTCCGCGCAATTTCTATGTCTAGCCAGGTACAGCTAAGCAGCTGGGGGCTGGAATCCGCAGCGCAGGGATGCCCAAGCTTTCTGGGCACCCCCCGCTGCAAATTGCAGCCCGCAGCCGCCCCAGAAGATGGCGCGTTCATTGAAGCGCCATCCTCTGGCGCTGAACCCCGCTCTTCCAGCGGCCCTGGTGGCGGTGGCACGCTGGGTAATAAAGAGGTTAGGGCCAGCTTTGTATTATCAGCTGGCCCTAAGCCCGAAATTTATGGCGGTCACGCCAATATTAGACATGACCGCCATGAATTTCTATTAAATTGTTTTAAAAAAAAACACAACACAAGGAAAATTTTTTATTAGAAATAAAAAAAAAAGCCATTAGGGACTCCATCTTTAATTAAAAAAATCCTCTTCCGTCCGACGCAGTCCAAAACGCGATGTCCTCTCTGCTACATCCCTTGTGCATAAATATAGATGTCTATGCACAGGGAATAAGCAGACTGAGAACAATCTCAGCTCTGCTACATCATCTCTGTGCACAGACATTCATGTCTGTACACAGGGAATGAGCAGCCTGAGAACAATCTCAGCTCTGCTACATCATCTCTGTGCACAGACATTCATGTCTGTACACAGGGAATGAGCAGACTGAGAACAATCTCAGCTCTGCTACATCAGGCAGCAGGCGGGCTCTAGGACCCTGGAGCTGGGGCAGCCAGAACACAGAGAAGACAGGATCTTATCTGTGCGAGTCAGCCATTACTTACAAAGTAAACTAGCAATGCAAATAAATGACACAACTAGGATTGCTTCAGGCTGAAGCTTCCGAGACACATCTGCGATTTGTAAATCTCACACTACTCGCTATTACTCGCTTCCCCATTCATTAACATTGGACTCGCTAGACTCGCAACGAGTAGCGAGTCCTGGGCTCGGACTCGCTAGAGTCAAGCGATTCCGAGTAATTTAGGATTCGCCCATCACTAGTGTACGCATGTAAAAAAGCGCAACTGCATAAAAAAGCGCACCGTGTGAACGTAGCCAAATACAGGTGTTTGACTCCTGTGGCTGCAGAGTCAATGAATGGAAAGCAGCGTGCGTTCCATACTCTCTGTGAATGTCTTTAGAAGCCAGGGGAAATTACATCATAATCAAAATGAAACCTGTCATTATATACCATGTGTCTATCAAAAGATCCCTTCATACATTACACTTGTCTCGGCCCCCTGCTCGGCATATCACATAGCAGTCTAAATATAATCAATAATAAAGATGCACAGCCAAAATGAATAAGGGATAGTGTGCTACCACTGTAAGGACTGGTGTTCTCCTGACTTGCATCATTCCCCCACACTATTCTCACTTTAGATTATAATCTTCTGCTGTATCCCGTTATACCAGGCTCTTTCTATCTGTCCTATGTACATTCCAACATCCTGACAGCCCTTGCATGTGTGTTGTATGGTTTTTCTACCCCATACTTTGTTTTCAATGCTTTGTAGATATATTTAAGGTTTTGCATTCCAATATTTTATTGTGATATTTATTATCACGTTTTGCACTCATTAGTATTTGACTCATTACTTCTTTATCTCATCATTGTATGTGTATGGCGAGCTAAATATAATTGATACCTACTTTATAATTCAAGGACTGTCTGGTACATCCAATGTTGGGTCCCCATTTCAAATGCAGGCTTAGGAGCAAAGCCTTCATCATTCCTGGCAAATTATGGCTGTGCTATGTAGCCAAGGTATCCCTCTATCAGCAGCAAGTGGGTAGGGCCACATCATACCACATGCCCAGCAACTCCTTAACAATTTGATCATGGGATTCTGCTAGGTTGCTATACAGCCAGGGGTCTCCTGAAGACCCCCTTTTATCCTCTGAAGGCCAACATGTGACTGGCGTTTGTAGGAGTCGGTGATTATTACTATAAACTGCAAAATTGTGGTTTTGCATTATTGAAAGATTACAGATTTAAGTCCCCATAGGACTAAAAAAATATTTTTTTCATGTAATTATCTTGTTCCACTTTAAAAATACAGAAATAAAGAAGATCAAAATAATAACATATTTGGCATAATTACGTCTCTAAAATCAGTCTAAAATCATAATTAGTTTGGCAAGTGAGCCCAATATAAGGAAAACTGGGTGTTCCACAATATTACGCAGGCCACAGTTTTCAAGTAACATGGGAAAGACAAAGGATGTCTTTGCTGCCGAAAAGCAACAAATAGTGCACTGCCTTGGACAAGTGATGAAAACATTTGATATTGCATGAAAACTTAAGTGTGATCATCATATTGTGAAGAGATTTGTGGCTGATTCTGAGCACAGAAGTATTCGTGCAGATAAAGGCAGAATGAGGAAGGTTTCTGCCAGGCAAGTTCATCAGATTAAGAGAGCAGCTGCTAAAAAGGCCATACAAACCAGCAAACAGA
This sequence comes from Allobates femoralis, assembly GCA_033576535.1. Taxonomy (NCBI): domain Eukaryota; kingdom Metazoa; phylum Chordata; class Amphibia; order Anura; family Aromobatidae; genus Allobates; species Allobates femoralis. Next base: position 496,618,060 of record JARQOC010000005.1, read on the forward strand.
TATTTGAAGCTGCTGGTGCCTCTGGAGTCCCTCGAACCTCAAGGTGTAGGATCCTTCAAAGGCTTGCTGTGGTGCATAAAACTACTATTCGGCCACCCCTAAACAGTGCTCACAATCAGGAACAGTTGCAGTGGGCCCAGACATACATGAAGACTAATTTTCAAACAGTCTTGTTTACTGATGAGTGCCGAGCAACCCTGGATGGTCCAGATGAATAGAGTAGTGGATGGTTGGTGGATGCCGCCATGTCCCAACAAGGCTGCGACGTCAGCAAGGAAGTGGAGGAGTCATGTTTTGGGCTGGAATTATTGGGAAACAGCTGGTAGGCCCCTTTAAGGTTCCTGAAGGTGTGAAAATGACCTCTGCAACGTATATAGAGTTTCCAACTGAGAACTTTCTTCCATGGTACAAAAAGCAAAAACGTGCCTTTAGGAGCAAAATCATCCTCATGCATGTCAATGCACCATCTCATGCTACAAAGAATACCTCTGTGCCATTGGCTGCTATGGGCATAAAAGGAGATAAACTCATGGTGTGGCCACCATCTTCCCTGACCTCAACCCTATAGAGAACCTTAGGAGTATAATCAAGCAAAAGATCTATGAGGGTGGGAGGCAGTTCACATCAAAACAGCAGCTCTGGGAGGCTATTCTGACATCATGCAAAGAAATACAAGCAGAAACTCTCCAGAAACTCACAATATCAATGGATGCTAGAATTATAAAGGTGATATCAAAGTAGGGTTCCTATGTTAACATGTAACTTGGCCTGTTAGGATGTTTTGGAGTTAAATAGCTTTTTATTTCAGTAAATGTGACCTGTGAATGCTGCAAATTCAACAAATGAGAATTTTCAGTTCTTTCAAACATATCAAATGTTTATAAATTCTACTGTGCCTAATAATTTGGAACAGTGCTTTTAGAGTTTTTCTTTAATTTTGAAAATTATACTGTTATCATAGGGAGATTTCTTCAATAAAATTTGATGTATACTCTAACGGGTGATGACTTATTACACTGACTGTCATTTGCACTGACCATTTAGAAAAATCAGAGAAAAAGAACATTTGCATAATAATTTGGAACACAGTGTAGTAAAGACAAGCTCTTCCACCAAGGTCAAAATGGAAATTCTATATCCAGCATGGAGTGAGACAGATTCCTTTTAATTCTACAAACTACAGCTGTTTATCTCAGAGAATTTTAAATCTGTATCTTTTTGTCTTGAAAAAAACCAACCTCCATAGATAAAAATAAGTACCGTATATACTCGTGTATAAGCCGACCTGTGTATAAGCCGACCCCCCTACTTTTGCCCCCGAAAACTGGGAAAACCTATTGACTCGCGTATAAACCTAGGGTGGACAATGCAGCAGCTACCGGTACTGAAAAATTTTAAAAATGAAAATAGATACGAATAAAATGTTGAACTTTTATTTTAAATAGAAACAGTAAACTACCAATGCAGCAGACCACCGTCCAGTTATAAAGCCCCCTATCACTGGTATATAGCCCACCATCCCTGTATATAGCAGCCATCACTGGTATATAGTGGCCATAACTAGTATACAGTTGCAGTGGTATACAGGTCCCTCATCAGTGGTATACAGCCCCAGCAGTGGTATCCAGACCCAGCAGTGGTATACAGCCACAGCAGAGGTATACAGGCCCCTCGGCAGTGCTATACAGCCCCCAGCACTGGTATACAGGCCCCTCAGCAGTGCTATACAGCTCCCAGGACTGGTATACAGCTCCCCTGCTGTCTCACTGCCCCCCATGTATACAGAGGCCCCCCCAGCAGTGATCTAACTCACCCTGGGTCTGCAGGCACCCGGGTCCTCCAGATGCTCCGTCTGCGTGCCCCACGGCTTCTAATACCGGCGTCCTCCCCGCAATTCCTGTTTGGTTGCGATCATGTGACCGCGGGTCCCATGATTACATTCAAGCAGGAAGAGCGGGGAGGACGCCGGTATTAGAAGCCGCGGGGCACGCAGACGGAGCAGCTGGAGGATCTTGGTGCAGACCGAGGACCAGGACAGAGGGGGTGAGATGGATCACTGCGGGGGGCCTCTGTATACATAGGGGGGGCGGGGAGACAGCGGGGGAGGCTATACTGTGCAGGGGAGCAGCAATGTACTATGCGCTGCTCCCCATGCATAATTAATGAGTGGCACCACGTGACGTGCCGCTCATTCTGCAGCCTCCCCCCGCCTCCTCCTGCCTCCTGCAGTGCCCGGACACAGCCCCCACCACACTATAGTGTATATGACTCGCGTTTAAGCCGAGGGGGGACTTTTCAGCCCAATTTTTGGGCTGAAAAAGTCGGCTTATACACGAGTATATACGGTAATACAGTATCTTCTTGATCACTGGAATATGTTAGTTAGACATGGTTTTCCACCATCAGGCGAAATAAAAGGTTCTATAAAGTTGATGTCTCATTGGAGGTTAAAGTATGAGGATGAATCCCCACAATTATACAATCTAATTAAGTTTTCTACTACTTTGTTCAACTAAGGGAGGCACTTATCTTCCAAAAGTCCAACCAGCCCAGATGATTCAGGGATATTATTATGATCATGTACAAGGCACAGTATTGATTAATCAAGGCAGCACTCTCTGCTTTGGTGCTCAGTAATAGGATGGCACACCCAATTAAATCAAAGATAGTACTGGCACACGAAACCTCTTCTTCAAATTTTTATTTATTCATGATATTCATGAAGCAATAGTCTTACATGTCAGCGGTAAGGCGTGTTTCGGCTGTCAATACTACAACCGTCTTCAAATGTTAGTGGTACAAAGCAGAGTAGTGATGGGCAGAACCTGCATGGCTCCTTACTAGGGATGAGTACAGTTTTAAGAGTTGCAATAAGGCTTCCTTCAGGTTCTATTTGTGGCGATATATCTTTCCAGTGGAACATTGCTTCTAAGCTAGAAAGCCGCAGTGAATACAGAGCTTGTCTATTTCAATGAAAGCCCTGTACAAAATGGGCACATAAGACCTCAATAGACATCTTCTTAAAGGGATCCTGTCACCCCCAAAACACCTGTAAACCTATTAAAAGCTGTCCCTACAGCATAGTAACACTTTCCCTACACTCCTTTTACCTCCTAAATGCAGCAAGTGACATTGAAGAAAAACGTTATAATAGTACCTCATTAGTGATGATAATGAGTGACTATGCTATTCATAGTCACTCATCCAGGCTGCCCCTCTTCTTCATATCACGCCTGAATAGGCGTGATCTTCCTCATGGATTCAAATAGCCGCCTCCCTGCGCGCCTCCGATCTCTCCCATTGCGTGCGGGCTTCAGTGTGGGGCTGTATGACGCGATCCGCGTCATACCCGGCGCCGGGTGACGTATTTACACCAGCGCCGCGCTGTCAGCTTCAAAATGCGTACTGCGCATGCGCATGGGCATGCGCAGTACGCATTTTGAAGCTGACAGCGCGGCGCCGGTGTAAATACGTCACCCGGCGCCGGGTATGACGCGGATCGCGTCATACAGCCCCACACTGAAGCCCGCACGCAATGGGAGAGATCGGAGGCGCGCAGGGAGGCGGCTATTTGAATCCATGAGGAAGATCACGCCTATTCAGGCGTGATATGAAGAAGAGGGGCAGCCTGGATGAGTGACTATGAATAGCATAGTTACTCATTATCATCACTAATGAGGTACTATTATAACGTTTTTCTTCAATGTCACTTGCTGCATTTAGGAGGTAAAAGGAGTGTAGGGAAAGTGTTACTATGCTGTAGGGACAGCTTTTAATAGGTTTACAGGTGTTTTGGGGGTGACAGGATCCCTTTAACTTTTGTCTGTTTAGATAGAGGCATGAATTATTAAGAGGGGAATGTAATATTCAATTCCACATGAGGTCTCGACCAAAAACACACCGAACATTATCCCACAATAATTTTCTCTGGCTGAAAAACCCTGTAAGGATTCTGAGTTTTCCATGGAACGTTCTGTGTCTCTTTGCCCTCATCCAAGATGGCATCTGTTGCTTCGCCATGATCTTGAACTTTCTGTCAGTTCTGCCTATTTAAGTCCCGCTCCTGGATCCATTCCCTTCCAGAGTATTTTGTGCAATTTGGCTCCTAAAGGTACCGTTACACGTCACGATATCGTGGGCGAAACATCACGAGTTGAGCGATGTTGAAACGACATCGCAAGTGTATCATTGCATGTAACTGCAAGATTCAACTATGATAAATCGTTGGATCGGAGTTAACAGGTTTCACAACATGTTGTAAAACCTGACAATATCAACTCAACCAAACTGTCGTATTGTTCTGTGTGACACCGCGATAATGATGTTGTGAGCGACTTGAGAGATCATGAAACCGATCCCGTAGGTGTGCCTGGGCGTTCTGTTTTTCGGGCCCCGTCTGCGGTGATTGGTGGTTAGTATTGCGTTACGATTGGCTGCCCATGGCAAAGGCGCCATATTTGATTATCCATGCGTACATCAGTAGAATCATTGACTTCTTGTTCATTTCTAGTGTTTCAGTACCTTCAAACAAGGAGCCTCATTAAAGTCACCATCCTTTTCTTGTGGCGTTCAGCTAGGTGCGTCTTGACAAAGCTTTCATTGCGTCCTAACGATATGTTTGGAGATGCCAAAAATTTGATCTCCGTGTAAATGTGAAATCATTATTTGTGGTCGCTGCAATGTATGAGCCAACATGTGCCCCATATAGAAAGAAATACACACATATGGGACCCATCACTACTTCATTGCTCAAGTATGTCTGCCACATTGTGACACAAAGTATGTCAACATATCTGATTGTAAATCACACATGCCAAGTCCATACACGCATTTTCACACATAAACCACGACATAGAGCTACATTAACACATACATCACAAAGCCGCGTGTGCCGCGGTTAGCCCCGCCCCTTTCATGACGCGGCCGCCCTCACAACACTGGATGAAGCCCAGAGGGGGCGGCCATAATGAATGAGGGGGCGGAGGCTGCAGCAAACAGCCCCGCCCATGGATTTCCAAGAACTCTGCCGACGAGAACATGTAAATATGAGCTTACATGAATACTGTATTAATTTGTTATGGGCACATACAGGAATAACTATACAAGAGGGGTGCCTGCACCCCTGTATAGTGATACGGGGGGCGGGAGTTTTGGGGACTTGCATGGAGCTCGGAGGAGCCCGTGCCATGGGGGAAATTGTAGAAGAAGCCCACCAGAGTGGGCGGCCGGTCTCTAGGGGGGTCTAAGCCCCCCCCTAGAGACCTCAAACATTTCTTTAGTTAGTAAATTTAACTCTTTACTATACATAGTACAGTTTGCTTATCCCGGCAATAGCCAGGATCAGCAAACTATGCAGTTGCCGGATGGCTCAGGATTACACATCCTGAGCCATCCGGTTACTGCTGTGCGGTACAGAGAACCGCTGCAAAAACTGCAGCCTGCATGATTTTTAACGCAGGCTGCAGTGCCGCAGACGGACACCGGATGGCTTGTGAAGCCATCTGGTGTTTTGCATTGGCTCCTATGAGGAGCGTTTCCTGGTCTGGTTTTGAGCTTTTTGAAAGCTCAAAACCGGATCAGGATTCTTTTTAAAAAACGGAGATGTGACCCTGGCATTATACATTTGTCATTTGGGGGATGAAGCCTTTCCACTTCACGCAAACCTACTAAGGCCATACCCCCAGAAGACTATCACCCCTGAGCAATGCGGTGGTTGAACATGCATTTGGGATAATGGCCAATAGATTCCGCTTGTTTCATACTGCTTTAAATATGAAACTGGAATCTATTGATATAGTAGTGATGGCGTGTTGTGTGCTGCATAACTTTCTGCATAACGTTTTGTAGGGATGCTCCATCATACACGCCAGCAAGTTATGTGGATTCAGTGGACCCCGCAACAGGGGAAATCATGCCGGGGAAGTGGCGTGCAAACGGCCCTGCCATAGCGCCGCTCCAGCCGTTGAGCCAGAGCCGTAGTCAGCAGGATGGCAGGTCCAGCAGAGACAGCTACTGCTCCTACTTCAATGGCCTGGGGAAGTTGCCTGGCAGCACCAAGTGGTTTAGGGTGTTTTTTTTATATATTTTTTTCACAATTATGTTGTATTTTTATTTTACTTTTTGTTTAGTTTTTTTGTTGAAAAAAATCATTATTTAATTACCATGGTCCATTTAATTTAGTCACAATTGTGATATAACTTCTGTGCTCATAACACACTTAACTCTTTTTTTCTGTGTTGTGTTGATTTTTACTTTTGTGGCCACAATGAATATTTTAGTTCTGATCAGACAAACCTGTGTCAGTATTTTCTTTCTACTTAAGGGCAGTAGCACATAGCATTATGTTGTGCTCAGAGGTATCACACAAAAATTGTAATAAAGGGTCCCTGCAGCTTTGTCTGCACATGTACAGTACACAGGACAATGCCTTTGGGCCACACTGTATGCTCTTTCTGCATCTCTCAGTCCATATAGATGGTTTTACACATGGGTTTCTGTACACAAACATAGACACTTCCATTTTCAAAGCTGAGAATATATGTACACATCAGTAGACACATACATACATGTATGCACATACATTGTTAATACATGCAACGTAATATCCATACAAATATGTACATAGTGTTGTGTGTAGCTTTCCTACTTCAACACAACACGTACACATAGCCATACATAGTCTCAGCAAAACTGCACCACACTAGCGCTCCTGTCTGCCAGTTTGGCGACGCCGAAGTGTCTTGCACAACCCTAAACAAACCACAACACACTTGAATTGCGAGATGGTAGAAAGGGCAAATGCGTAAATGTAGTCGCCATCTTGTCAGACAAGGCTGACCAATGGTAATGCAGTTGTGGCGACCAATCGGAGTGGTAGGGGCGCGGAAAAACACACTCTGGCATGCCTATCTCCCAGCATAGGGGTTGTGCTGTGTGACGCCGCAATAACGACCGGCAACATCGCTCACTGTGTTGTTTAGGCGATGTCGGAATTGTTGGCTCGTTGTTGTTAGGTCACGATATCTGTACGTGTGATATCTCATCAGCGATATTGCAACGATGTCAAAAACGACCGCGCTCCCACAAAATCGTTGTCGACATAGTTTCAACATCGTGCCATGTAACGGTACCCTAAGTCACTCCAGACTTGGGTCTTCTGACTACTCTGCTGCTGCTTGTTATACTCTGTTGTTCAGACCTTCTGGTGCTCCAGCTCCTCCAGAGGTGCTGGTCTTTCCTGGCTTTACCAGCTGCCTGTAATTGGCTGTGTATCATACTGGCTCTGGTGTTTGCAGTAATCCTCCAAGACTTCTAAGGAGAGCTTCTCAACCTGCCTGCTAGCTTCCACAGTCTGTAAGACTCTAGACTTGTGTTTAGTTGCCATTGTACACTATCAAGGATTGAAGGCTCAGTGCAATCTGCACTGATGGACTTGTTCAGGACTTATTTTCAGCCCAAGTGTACACTGGTTAACCATTTGTTTGCTGCTCAGATATCAGCTATGATATTGTTTTCTGGAACTACAGTGCTGTGCAAATTAATTAGGACAAAGCATTTTTGTAAGTAAAATCGTAAGTTGGGCCTACCAGTCAGTGATTCAAACCAGTTTTAACTGCTTTGAACACGTGTGAGTGTACAACCTTGAGTAACAAAATGTGGTTTGACTGGTTTTAGTCAGAAAATACCAGCTAGCTGCCCCCTCAGCTTCAGGTGAGAGCTTGTTTCTGTGAGGAGTGGTTTAGTGTGCTTTTTCTCTCAGTGTGATTCGTGCCTGTAGAAATGGATGTTACTCCACGGAAGAGGTCTAGAATTATTACTCTTAATGAACATACAAGTCTGACTGTAAGAGAAATAAGCTTCCACCGTTGGTATTGGAAAATCTACTGTTTCAAGAATAATTCGCACACACTATGAAATTGGATCTCCAAAGCGAAAAGGGAAATGTGGAAGAAAAAGAAAAACGACACCAAGAACTGATAAACACTTATCAGAAATAGTAAAACTAATGCAAGAAAAACAAGTAAAGACTTGCTTTGTCCCAATTAATTTTCACAGCACTGTATCACGTTACTGTGCCGGCCACACTCTGCATTTAATTTCTGGACTTTGTCCCGTTTGTTTCTACTTAAAGACTTGTTTTTCCTGTGACTCACCGTAGCTGGGGGTACACGGAGCGGACGTTGCTTCTCCTCCAGTCACGGAACAGCGCCTGCGATGGTGTAGGCCCGGTGGTCCAGATCAAAAGGGGAAATGGCGGAACAGTAGGGGTAGTTTGTCTTCGTGACGCCACCTGCGGGTGTTCTGGTAACTTTACCAGCGCTGCTAGGTCTCCGGGGGATGGTAGGCAGCAAGTTGGGACGCTCCCCACAGGATGAGCGGGAGTCCCCGGAGCCGGGAGCTGCGTAAGATGTTGTGAGGCAGCTGCAGTAAGGCTGCTGTTAGGCCCAGGAGTCAAACACAGACACGCCAAAGTCTTTTTAGTACCTTTACTGGTGGTTTTCAGGTACGCCAGACCGGGTTCGTGAAGTTTAGCAATCCTGGAGATTCACAGCAAGCAGTTTGTGTAGGCTTCCTTCTCTCTATACTTCTGGTGCTAAGGTCGGGTGGATGTGGAATCCAGCTGGATCGGGCAGTGTGTTCAATAGAATGGATTTCACCTGGTTGTCAGCACTGAGGGCACTGTAAAAGGGTGATGATAATTCTACCTTCTTCCCTGGGCTCTCGTTGGTAGGTGCGACAGGTGAACAGGGGGCTAGACTCCCTGTGGTTGTAAGCTGGTTCTCTGTGATGGCTGGTAGCTCTCACAGCTTCGGTTCCAGTAACCGGTTGTTAAGGAAAGAGTCAGAATAACTCTGTTTTCCTGAGAGGTGTTCTCCTTCTTCCTCTTATCCCAGTTGCAGGAATTTCCTCACTAGCTAGCTGGCTGGTGGGGCCTAGTGTGTCCCTCATAGGATGGAGGTTACACACAGCCTGGCAGCTCTTGTAGCGACTGCACACACTCTGAAGTTTCTCCCTCCAAGACTCTATTTATAGGGAAACTGGCTCAAAGTGACCAGTGGAGCTCCCCCTAGAGGCTCGGGGTGAAACCAGGTGTTCTAAGGTGTTGTTGTGTTGTTTGGTGTTTTGGTGAGTGATGCTTTGCTGTTACTCCATTCATGCCCTAAGGATTTCTGTGGTGCCCAACAGGTGCCAGGGTGCCACATTCCCCCTTAGTTAAACTCAGTTCTCCCGGCTGAGCAAAAAGTTCTTTTTACAACTTAACACTAAGCATTTTATAACAGGTATTTACAGAGTCTTAAAGAAAAACACAAAAATCACTAAAAAGGAAGGGAAAAATAAGAAAAAGGTGAAAAGCAGTCCATACGGCACTAGTCCATTTGCCGCAGGCTGGAAAAGGTAAAGTTAGTGGTCACACAAGTCCTGTGACAATTGTCCAAAGTTTATGAAAAGGGAAAAAGGTAAAGTCCACAAATATTTTCAAACTTTATACATTCCCTACGGGTGTCTCTGCTTGGGAGGCCGGTACTAACCTTCTATACCTTACCAGGCGCTTTCTGTCCCCAACTTGATATACTTGGGACAGAGCCCAGTTCCTCCACCCTTCTGTACACTACTTTTTACAGGTTTTGAAAACTGGTTACTATTTACAAACACTTACAGGTAATATGGTTCCACTGCATTTTAAACCCATTCTCCAAGTTTGTGTGGGGGTTGACCTAATGTACTACGTGTGGATCTGCGTAGTGTGGGTGTTTCCAAAGCTGTTGGTGTAGTGTACGAAGTGGTTGTTGGTTCTCTACTTCTGCTGCGTGTAAGACCATAGTAAGTACGTAGTCTATCAACTGGACTAACTTCTGTAGGTAGTTGAGTAGGAATGGCTTCTCTTACTGTGGGACTAGCAGGTTGACCGATTACAGGAATCTCACGTTCCATAATAACAGGCTGCAATTCTTGCACTTGAACTTGTGGTTGGACTTGTTGAATTGGATTTGGTTGCTGATTTTCTACAGGCTGGTAGAAATGCATAACTGGTATGAGGAATGCATCACCGCATTGTGGCCAGTCAGCTGGTAAGTATCCAATGTCTGTAAGGACTAGGTTTTCTTTAGTTTCTTCATCTGTAGTTAAAGTAGGGTAACTGGTTGCTTGTGGGATTAACTGTGGCGGACATTTCTTCAAATGATCCCTTGAAACAGTTGCAATAGTATTCCCATTATCTTTACTGATAACACAAGTTTTTGAGTTGTCATAGTGTGACGGCATAACGGTGTAGGGTATAGATTCCCAACTGTTATCCAATTTGTTGGTTTTTCGCTTTCTTTTTAGCACTAAGTCTCCTGTAGCTAAAGGTTCAGAGGCGTGCTTGTTAAAGTCTTTTTCTTGCTTGGTTCTACTGATTTCTAGGTTTATTTCAACACTTTCTTGTACTTTCCTGTACTGTTCTTGGTGTTGGCTGACCCAATCTTCATCAGAAGAGTCTTCTGTGGGTTCGATGGTTCCCATCTGCAAATCAATAGGCAATTTACCTGGTCTTGCTCGCATCAAGTAAGCAGGTGTGTAGTTGGTTGAACTGACAGATATGTGGTTGTAGATGTCCACGAGATCTGGAAGTTTCTCTGGCCATTGATTTCTCTCTTCAACTGGTAAGGTCTTAAGCATGTCAATGACTATGTGGTTCATCTTCTCACATAAACCGTTCGTCTGAGGATGATAAGGTGTTGTGCGGATCTTCTTACACCCATATAGCCCTAAGAATTTTTGGAACAGAGCTGATTCGAAGGCTGGCCCTTGGTCAGTTAAGACTTGGTCTGGATACCCATGGGGGCGACAGAAGTAACTCTGGAACGCTTTGGCTGCAACTTCTGCAGTTAAATCCTTAACTGGAACTACTACCAGGAATCTTGAGTAGTGATCAACGATGGTGAGAGCGTAAGTGTACCCGGTTCGACTTGGGGTAAGCTTCACGTGGTCGAGAGCAACTATTTCAAGAGGTTTGGTGGTAACGATCGGCTGCAACTGAGCTTTCTGAGTTAGATGGTCTTTCCTTCGAAGGTGACATGGTCCACAGTTTTTACACCATTTGTCAATTGAGCCTTGCATACCGACCCAGTAGAACCGGTCTTTCAGGAGTCTCTCCAGCTTCTTCCATCCAAAGTGCCCTGCATCATCATGGTATGCTTCAAGGATCATTTGGACTTCAGTCTTGGGAACTACAGTCTGCCAGATGAGTTCATGGGTTCTTGGATTGAGGTATCTTCTGCATAGTTTTCCTTGGTAGACAAACAACCTTCCTTTCTCCTTCCACAGGCGTTTAGCAGTTGATGAGGCATCAGAGTCCATGTTGGCGTGTTCTTGAGTGATTAGATCCCTTACCAGGCTGACATCTGGGTCGTTGGCCTGAGCCTCCTTCCAGTCATGGTGAGGTAAAGGGTTCACGGTCCTCTCTACACGTGTCTGGTTTCTCTGATGACATGTTGCTGTACCCGAACGGTGGAAAGCAGGTAGTTCAATCTCTTCCAGGTCATCTATGTCTTCTCCCTCTTCAGGAAAGTGAGGCATTCGGGACATGGCATCAGCGTTGCCGTTCTTGTGACCTGCCCGGTACTTTACAGTGAAGTCGTAGTTAGAGAGTCTTGCTACCCAACGCTGTTCTAGAGCTCCCAGCTTTGCAGTCTCTAAGTGTGTTAGAGGATTGTTATCTGTGAAAGCTGTGAACGGGGCGGATGCCAGGTAATGCTTGAAACGCTCTGTGATTGCCCAGACCAGGGCCAGAAATTCCAGCTTGAAGGAGCTGTAATTTTCCGGGTTCCTTTCCGTGGGACGGAGCTTTCTGCTGGCATAGGCTATCACCTTCTCCCCGCCCTGCTGACGTTGAGATAGGACTGCTCCTAAACCTTCATTGCTTGCATCGGTGTACAGTAAAAACGGGAGATTGTAATCGGGGTAGGCCAGGATTTCTTCTCCAGTGAGAGCGTCTTTCAGCTTTTGGAAGGATTGTTCCTGCTCTGGGCCCCAGTGGAACGGGGGTCCCCTGATCTTGCCGTTTTTGGATTGACCTACTAAGAGATCTTGCATAGGTGCTGCTATCTTGGTATAGCCTTTGATGAAGTGTCGGTAGTACCCGACCAGTCCTAGAAATTGACGTACCTCTTTGTGATTGGTTGGTGCTGGCCAGTCCTTGATGACGGTGACTTTATCCGGATCCCGTGCTACGCCTTCAGCACTTACCACATGTCCTAGGTATTGGACCTTGGGTTTCAGCAGGTGGCACTTGGACGGTTTTAGTTTCATCCCGTACTTGGACAGTGACTCGAACACTTCACTCAGGTGCTGGAGGTGATCTTCATAGGTCTGAGAGTATACAATGACATCATCAAGGTATAACAAGACAGTCTCAAAGTTTTTGTGGCCCAAACAACACTCCATAAGTCTCTGAAATGTTCCTGGGGCATTGCACAACCCGAATGGCATACTGTTGAATTCGCATGGTCCCATAGGTGTCGTGAAGGCTGTCTTCTCACGATCCTCCTCTGCAACGGCAACCTGCCAGTACCCACTAGTAAGATTAATGTGGAGAAGTAGTTGGCAGATTTGAGTGCAGCTAATGACTCTTCTATTTGTGGTAACGGGTATGCATCCTTGTGTGTGACTTTGTTGATTTGCCTATAGTCTACGCACATCCTCATACTACGATCTTTCTTTTTAACCAGGACTAGTGGTGCGGCCCAGGGACTACAGCTATCCCTAATGACTCCTGCATTCGTCATGTCCTGAAGCATCTCTTTTGCTTTTTGGTAGTGAGTGGGTGGTATAGGCCTGTACCTTTCTTTGATAGGTGCATGGTTGTTTGTTGGGATATGATGTTGTACCCCTTTAATCCTCCCAAAGTCAAGTGGGTGTTTACTGAACACTTGCTCATACTCCCGAACTACCCGGTATACTCCATTTCTCTGGTGAGTGGGTGTATTGTCAGTTCCTACACTGAGTTCTTGACACCATTTCTCTAACTGATCTTTGGAGTGAGGGGGTTCATCAGTGACTGTTTGGTTTGAGGATTTTACATCAATTACAGCATCATCTTTTACCTGGTACAGTTTTACAACAGTTGCATATCTCGGCAGTCTGACTTCGCCATCACCATAATTCAATATGCGTACGGGGACTCTCCCTTTTCTCACATCGACCAACCCTCTGGCTGTCAAGAGCGTAGGAATACTATCAGACATTACAGGTTCTACTACAGCTTGGTAGTCCTGCCCTCTGAGGCCTATGGCTGCTCGACACCAGATCATCATTTCACTTCTGGGTGGTACCACAATTGGAATGGGATCTGTGACCCTTACTCTGCCAATCTCACCATTTGACAATGTTACCTGTTGTTGATACACCAGAGCTCTGATCTGCTTTTGGATAGCCCTCTTTTCTCTGGGTTTACCGGCTTCAGCACTCTGTTGGAGTAAAAACAACACTTCATCGAGGCATTTGATCATGACATTGGTACCCAATATTACATATGGATCCTTGTGGTTAGGCTTATCCTGAACCACTAAGATACCCTGGTTCTTCAGCTGCACCCTCCCCACCTTTACTGTAGCTTCCCATTGTCCCTCTATTGTAACTAGTATACCATTAGTGGCTTCAATGTTCAAATCGGGGTTAGGGGGTTCTAGCTTAACATCGGGCCAGAACTGCTTGTAAAGGGTACTGGGAATGGATGTCACCTGGGATCCAGTGTCTATCAAGGCGGATATAGCGATGCCATCGATGACGAGTGGTAAGTATGGACAGTCTCCCACATACTTGTGTTCCCAGTTGGTGGTTGGGCCTGTACAGTCTACTCCTGGGGTTGGCCCTTCTCGCCCAGGGGTCGCTCATTTAAAGGACGGGACTGTAAAGTACGTCCTCCTAAGTCGTTCTGCTGACTGTTGTGGCATCTGTCAGGACTGCGGCGGTCTGCAGGTTTTCCTCGCGACGGCTGTGTCTTTCTCCTCATTCTCGGGACGTCGTCAGGGCTGTCGGCGAGTAGAATCTTGTCCGATGACCTTGCATCTGTCTTCGGTCTTCTCCCAGCTTGTAGCTTGGCCACGTCTTTCATCAGCTGCTCGACATTAGCACACAGTTGCTCAAACCGGTCAGGTGTTACAGTCTGTGCACTGGACTGAATCGCAGGGATTGGAGATGCTGCTGCCGGCACGGAAGGGTGTCAGCATACTGCTACTGCTGTGATGCGGGATCAGGTACTTCGGCGAGCCGTTGTCCCCAAACTGTTAAGTCTCTCAATGTATCAAACTCTGCGCCTGGATTTTGTATAGACCACCAGCTTGCTTCCTTTCTATCCTCAGACAGTTTAAGGCCCACAATAAATTGTCCAATTAACGCTTTGTTTTCATCTCTGACACCATCAGGATCAACTTGTTTTAACAGTCTGAATGCTTCTTGCAAGCGCAGTGAATAATCGAGGACACTTTCTTGTGCCCCTTGGTTACAACGATAGAATGACAGTCTTAATTCAGCTTCAGTATGGCGCTCAAAAACCCGGGTTAATTTAGCGAATATCTGCTCCACAGACTCCTGAGTTTCTACAGGCCAGCTGCGGCTCTGCAGTTCAGCTGCGCCGGTTAACTGTCCCATAATAACTGAAGCTCTTTGCTTACCGGTCATAGGGTACATGTCCAGCGTCTGGCATATCTTCCTCTGGAAGTTCTCCAAGGTACTGGGTACACCGCTGTACTTAGGTAACCAGGTCGCATTAGGAACATAGGGTAGAGACATCGGCATAATCGGAGCGGGTTGCGGTGGCATACCGCCGGCTTGTTGCTGTCCATCAAGAGGTATGTTTTGAGGTACCGCTTGGTTTAGCGGGGGTACCGCGTTGTTGGGAACCGGGTTACTCATGGTCGCTCCCCCTTAGTTAAGCGTAGCCTTTCCCTCGGTTTCAAACGTAAGTGTCGGCCTCGCGGTGAGGAGTGAGGCACCACGGGAGTTTCCGGTTCCTGCTGCGTACGGAGGAAGTCGTCAGAGCGTGGGGGCAGGGCCAATCTTCGCGTCCTCTGCACAGTCACGCCCCTTCTTTTCCTGCCTTTCGCGCAGCAATGGCGGTTCAAATTAACAGTTCGACATTTACAGTCAATAAATAGCACACAATACCCGTGATAACAGGCCTGCTCGTATCCTGTTCGTGAGCCAAATTCTGACTCACCGTAGCCGGTGGTACATGGAGCGGGCGTTGCTTCTCCTCCAGTCACGGAACCGCGCCTGCGATGGTGTAGGCCCGGTGGTCCAGATCAAAAGGGGAAATGGCGGAACAGTAGGGGTAGTTTGTCTTCGTGACGCCACCTGCGGGTGTTCTGGTAACTTTACCAGCGCTGCTAGGTCTCCGGGGGATGGTAGGCAGCAAGTTGGGACGCTCCCCACAGGATGAGCGGGAGTCCCCGGAGCCGGGAGCTGCGTAAGATGTTGTGAGGCAGCTGCAGTAAGGCTGCTGTTAGGCCCAGGAGTCAAACACAGACACGCCAAAGTCTTTTTAGTACCTTAACTGGTGGTTTTCAGGTACGCCAGACCGGGTTCGTGAAGTTTAACAATCCTGGAGATTCACAGCAAGCAGTTTGTGTAGGTTTCCTTCTCTCTATACTTCTGGTGCTAAGGTCGGGTGGATGTGGAATCCAGCCGGATCGGGCAGTGTGTTCAATAGAACGGATTTCACCTGGTTGTCAGCACTGAGGGCACTGTAAAAGGGTGATGATAATTCTACCTTCTTCCCTGGGCTCTCGTTGGTAGGTGCGACAGGTGAACAGGGGGCTAGACTCCCTGTGGTTGTAAGCTGGTTCCCTGTGATGGCTGGTAGCTCTCACAGCTTCGGTTCCAGTAACCGGTTGTTAAGGAAAGAGTCAGAATAACTCTGTTTTCCTGAGAGGTGTTCTCCTTCTTCCTCTTATCCCAGTTGCAGGGATTTCCTCACTAGCTAGCTGGCTGGTGGGGCCTAGTGTGTCCCTCATAGGATGGAGGTTACACACAGCCTGGCAGCTCTTGTAGCGACTGCACACACTCTGAAGTTTCTCCCTCCAAGACTCTATTTATAGGGGGAACTGGCTCAAAGTGACCAGTGGAGCTCCCCCTAGAGGCTCGGGGTGAAACCAGGTGTTCTAAGGTGTTGTTGTGTTGTTTGGTGTTTTGGTGAGTGATGCTTTGCTGTTACTCCATTCATGCCCTAAGGATTTCTGTGGTGCCCAACAGGTGCCAGGGTGCCACACCTGCCTCACTGTTTGGTGCACCTTCACCTGGAATTGTTTTCTGCACGTGTGTGAATACAGACTTAAACTCAGAATCTTGTCTCTGTCTTGTATAGGCCAACACCATCAGATGACTCAAAGCATCCACATACCGTAATTGTTACAAACCACTTCATCATCTTTTTAATTGGTATCCATTACTGATTGCTCAGTACCTATTGAATTTCTATGAGAAAGGTTTTCTCTCCAATTGTATTTTATTATGCTGTTATCCTTACTGTATTTGTGCCTTTATATCTTGTCCATAGTTTATATGATCTTAGACATTGCCAAACAAGTTGATGGAACTTTATAAATGAAGACTTATAGTTATTTATTGTAATTTTAAGGTGGTGTTGACTTTGTCATGCCTACACTTGATAACATTCAAAACATAGTCCATTGCGTGATTAGTAAAAAGAAACAGGCTGTGACGTTCCTAAGAAAATCACATCAAAGTCATTCTATAACTGAAACATATGCAGAACATACCAGCTGTAAGATCAATGCTCTCAGCGGTGCACATTCTGCAAGCTGTCTATCGTCAAGTTACCAAGCACAAAACATGAATCTGTGGTATAGCCTGAAATTAAGCTCCTCGACTAAAAATTACCATCTGTGTCTCTATGGTTTAACATGTTGCTTTAGAAATAAAACCAAAAATGTGTCAGTGTAAAGCAAGAAACTGACCGTGGTACACAGGGCCAGCCTAAGACTCTTGTACTCAAAGAACATTTATGACGAAGATTGTTAGTGAGTGGAACAAAATGAATACAATCCAACATTGCAGTTTTGTACCTTCTTAAATGCCACAGGATAGTTTTAAAACTTGGTACAAAGTTTATATCACCATTATTAGCACCACTGTTGTCCCACTGGGTTTATCTGTTGTACAGCTCCCCTTTACGTCTTTAGTAAATCTGTATTGTGTTATTCATACACCTGACATAGGCTAGTGCACCTGGAAAAATGAATGCTATTTTATTGATTTATATTGATTACTTTTTTGTCAATTCTTTGCATTTGTTAAAGGAAATGTCACCACGTTATTCCTACCCTATCTGGAAGCAGCATGCTATAGTGCAGAGGTTCCCAACTCCAGTCCTCAAGGCACACCAACAGTGCAGGTTTTCAGGATTTCCTTAGAAATTGGAATCATCCCCAGTGCAGGTGATTCAATTATCACCTGTGCAATGCTAAGGAAATCCTGAAAACCTGCACTGTTGGTGTGCCTTTTGGACTGGAGTTGGGAACCTCTGCGTATAGTGGCACAGTGTTTTATCCCTTACTGGGTTGCATTATCCCTCTTTTATTTGCTATGTATCAACCAGATATCTGAATATTGAGCTCTGTATGACTGCATCCACACCTGTAATTGGCAACTTTCTGCCCATGTACAGTGTACATGTAGTGATCCCTTTAAGATTATGTCTTTCCCTCTAAGTACCCCTGGATTATGAGTAACCCTTACACTGCAGCTCACACCTCAGCTACCTCTTTACCAATATTAGTGAGTGTCAGATTTGTACCATCATCTAAATCCAGGTATTTTTTCATTTGTTGTGTTGCAGCACCATCTGCTGGCAAAGTGTATGATGTATATCCCTTTTGCATTGTACAAATTTGACATGTGAATTGAGTGTTGAATAGGAGGTGCTACTCCAGCCTTAACTAGACAAGGCAGAGGCACAGGGAGCAGAGCACATGTGGAGATTCCCTTACCATAAGATTTCGTGGCAGGCCCCAAAGCCTGTGATTCTTCTCTGGCTTCCATAGACAGGCTGCTAGAAGCTTTCTACCCTGGGTCCTCAGTGTCCAGATGTACAGGTGCTTCATCAGACTTATATCTGCATGCCCTTTCCCCCATGGATTAGAATCTAAGTCCAGCACTGAATGCAGCATGTCTGCTGCATTCAGGCAAGGGGTCTCCCATGCCTCTATGGGGTTGCTACCCCGATATATAGGTTTATAAAAACTCACAGTAAAAATCTAAGGAGGCGGGCTCTTGTGCTTGAGGCAGCTCGTCAACGGGGGCATTTCACGCCACGTGCACCTCTGTGCCGCTCATGTCCTCACTCCCTTCATGTCCTCCTTGCTCTGCGCATCCTTGTGTTGTTGACACAAGCGCAGAGCGAGGTTGAGGTTGAGGTGCATGCCCCGCCTCCCGCTATGACATCCTCTCATTTTCCCGCCCTTCTCCATGTTGTGCTATAGAGCAGGGCAGGGAAATGAGAGGACATCATAGTGGGAGGCGGAGCATGCACCTCAACCTCGCTCTGCGCTTGCGTCCACAACTCCACAAGGACGCACAGAGCGAGGATGAATGGCACATGCAAGACGGCGGGGACATGGGCGGCACAGAGGTGCAGTGAGCGTGAAATGCCCCCATGGGCGAGCTGCCTCAAGCACAAGGGCCCGCCACCATGAAAAATTATTGTAAGTTTTTATAAGCCTATATATCGTGGTAGCAGCCTCACAGAGCCATGGGGGACTCCTTGCCTGAATGCAGCAGACATGCTGCATTTAATGCTGGTCTTAGATTCTAATCCATGGGGGGGAAGTGACAGGTCCTATTTAAACTAAATTCACCACCTTCAGCAGCACATATGCTGCATTCTATGATGGTGCATATTATGCCCTGACTCACCCTGGACACCAAATAAATACTTGAAAATCTCTGACCCGGTGTTACAATTACCTGGTTTCAGTCTGATGGGCTTGATTGTCACACTGTCCACTCCGCCTCTACGCACTGATCACAATCATCTTCTTATGATTGACGCATCTTGCCCAATCTCCATCTCCGGGGAAGATCTCGCAGGAGGAGCTCTTGTGTGTGTGCATTAGGCTCTGCAGCATTAAAGGGAACCGGTCAGGTCTTTATGCCCCTGTAGATATCATTGTCTGCACCTCATAATACTATAACTGTGACACCTCATAAAATAATTGTGACACCTCATAAAACTGGTGCTTTGCAAAAAGATGCAGTGGGTACAAAGGCACATATATGTGGCGCCCCACTGGTCAGTGCGCCACAGTAGGGGTACTGCACCCAAAACAGAGTGCGCGGTATCCCAGTCACTAGAGGGGATAATGTTGAACTGAGGCTCTCTTCCCAGCATCCCTACACCTAGACTAGGGGACCAATCAGCTAACCCATCACCAGGGTAACCAGTCCCGGTGGGAGGAGTGTTAGGGTAGAAGGAGCGGGAAACACACAGACAGATAGAGTCTAGTCTGAGGGACGAAGCAAGGAACAAGTCCTAGAGGGACGCCACAGGGAGGGCGCCGAAAAGGAGTGGCGACCCAAACAGAAAGGGAGACCCAATGCCAGTCTGTCCAAGTAAACGGTCTGGAGGAATCCTGGTCCACAACGGGGTACTGGCTCTGAGTCGCGGTGCAGGCAAGTCCAACCCTGACCCGCCAATATCAGTGAGTCGCAGGTGTGCCAAGCAGCCACCGGTCCCGGTGGGAGGAGTGTTAGGGTAGAAGGAGCGGGAAACACACAGACAGATAGAGTCTGGTCTGAGGGACGAAGCAAGGAACAAGTCCTAGAGGGACACCACAGGGAGGGCGCCCGAAAAGGAGTGGCGACTCAGACAGAAAGGGAGCCCCAATGCCAGACTGTCCAAGTAAACGATCTGGGGGAATCCTGGTCCACAACAGGTACCGGCTCCGAGTGGTGGTGCAGGCACGTCCAACCCTGAGACGCCAATATCAGTGGGTCGCAGGTGTGCCAAGCAGCCCCCGACCTCGTCCACAACATGCAACCCCAGCTGGTATCCTCAAACTGGGTTCCGCCCCTTAGAGAAGAAGGGTCACCTCATCACACCTGACGGGCCTGGTAGGAAGTGGGTTGTACAGGGCAGCGCATAGATAGTAAGGAGGCGCAAGAAAGACACAGAGGACAGTGAATGTAAAGTTGGAGGAACACTTGGAGAGCCTCAGAGAGACTTTGTACCCTCCGATGACTACACTGCCAGCTACCCATAAAGACTGCGTAACTGTAAACTGAGTGAACCGTGAACTGTTGCCATTAAAGTACCCGTACAGAGTCAGCTAACCTCTGGTGTCTTATTATGTTAGGTTAAGGAATAGCTGTTGCCACAATGACCAGCTCAGCAGCAGCACTGCTTCGGGGAACCCGCTCCACCTGCAGGGAACGTTGTCAACTGGCTGCAATACCACCATCCCCGCCGGTCTGACAGCGGCGCTGGTGAAATCACCAGAAACTGCAGGTGGCGTCACAAGACTTTATTTCTTTGTTTTTATTATTTATCCCTTTTACCAAGTGACCCCCACGGTACGGGCCCCGGCACAGGCCTCCGAGACAACCCCCAGCCCTAACGCCCGGGAACCAAGTTCCAAAAGACCCCTGGGTGGGTCATATATGTTCACAGCAGCACAGTAAATAAATTGGTATCACCACATGTTACAACTCCTGTACATTGCTCTCCTTAAAGGGAACCTGTCACCCCAAATCACCCTTGTAAGCTGTAAATACATGTCCCTGAAGCATTACACTACAGTCCTACACATCCCTTTGTGGTGTTTTAGTTCAATATGAAAGTGCACTTTAGTCGTTTGCAAACTTACTAAATCCATGCCAGTGGGGCGTTCCCAAGCCTCCTTGTCTGCGAGGCGGTTCCCCTGTGTGCCGCTGTATTACGCCCTAATGGGCGTTTTTTCAAACTTTCTAGCGCGGGCACGATTCATAATCTCGTGCCCGCATCGTCACGGTCATGTGATGCCGTGACGCGTCATTTCCGGGCGGCTGGGTCGCTGCTGTCTGACGCGCACCGGCCGACTTCAGCAAGCGATCTGCGCATGCGCTGAAGTTGGCCAGTGCGCGTCAGACAGCAGCGACCCAGCCGCCCGGAAATGACGCGTCACGGCATCACATGACCGTGACGATGCGGGCACGAGATTATGAATCGTGCCCGCGCTAGAAAGTTTGAAAAAACGCCCATTAGGGCGTAATACAGCGGCACACAGGGGAACCGCCTCGCAGACAAGGAGGCTTGGGAACGCCCCACTGGCATGGATTTAGTAAGTTTGCAAACGACTAAAGTGCACTTTCATATTGAACTAAAACACCACAAAGGGATGTGTAGGACTGTAGTGTAATGCTTCAGGGACATGTATTTACAGCTTACAAGGGTGATTTGGGGTGATAGGTTCCCTTTAAGTGCTGAATTACACAGCCCTTTTGTTAAAGTACATACATGGTTATGAGTACAGTATAACACAATAAGTATAAGGTGCATAGTGCAATATCACCAGTGCATGCTGGACAGAATATAAAATGGACAGCAAACAATTCATTACATGTCATACCAAATTTGTACCAAATAAAGTGCTGATAGTGCAAAGAAAGGGGAAGGAAACCTTTCTAGTGTGATCCTCACGTATGTATCGTGTGTTTAGTGGGTCAGCTTCATCAGCGGAACTCTGATGAAGCTGACCCACTAATCACGCAATATGTACGTGGGGATCACACTAGAAGGGTTTCCTTCCCCTTTCTTGGCACTATCAGCACTTTATTTGGCACAATTTTGGTATGACATGTAATGAATTGTTTGCTGTCCATTTTATATTCTGTCCAGTATGCACTGGTGATATTGCACTATGCACCTTATACTTATTGTGTTATACAATGCAACAAACTTCCCTTCATCCATAAATACTTTCTTACTAACTCTCTTAACCTGCTGGCCCTCACAGAAACCTGGATCCAGGATTCAGACACCGCTTCACCTGCTGCTGTTTCTCATGGTGGTCTATATTTCTCCCACTCCCCAAGAGCTGGGAACAGACATGGTGGTGGAGTTGGCTTACTCCTGTCCCTACAATGTACTTTCCAAGTCATCCCTCCAGCCGCATCACTCTCATTCCCTTCTTTTGACGTTCACACCATTAGGCTCTTCCACCCCCTCCCCCTCAGAGTAGTAGTGATATACCGCCACCCAGGGTCACCCACCCACTTTCTCAATCATTTCACAGCGTGGCTGGCGCACTTCATGTCCTCAGAACTACCAACTCTCAGTCTGGGAGACTTCAACATTCCCATAAATAGCCACATCTCCCCATCTGCATCCCAGCTCCTATCTCTAACCACATCTCTTGGCCTCTCACAGCTCTCAATCTTTGAGACACACAAAGATGGTAACACCTTGACCTAATCTTCACTCGGCCCTGCTCAACCTCCTCCTTAGATAATTCACCTCTTCCCTCTCTGACCACAACATTCACTCCTTCACGCTCACTAACCCTCGCTCACCACAGCCCACCCATACCTATCACACATCTAGAAATCTACAAGCCATTAACCCTCTTGCACTCACAGACTCTCTCATCTCATCACTGTCCTCAATCTCCTCATTCTACTGTCCAGATCTGGAGTAAATCACTACAATGACACTCTCAGAAGCACCCTGGACCAAGTAGCACCCCTCACCCTCAGAACCTCCAAACATAGAACAAAACAGCTTTGGCTCACATCACAAACTCGATTCCTCCAGCAATGCTCTAGGAGTGCTGAACGCCTATGGAGGAAAACTTGAATATGAGAAAACTTTATCCATTATAACTTCATGCTAAAAACCTACAACTCTGCCCTTCACCTTGCTAAACAAACCTACTTCACCACCCTCATCTCCTCACTATCCAACAATCCAAAAAAACTCTGATACCTTTCACTCTCTCCTCAGTCCTAAAGTGCAGGCCCCTATCACTGACCTCTGTGCTGATGATCTGGCTTCTTACTTCACAGAGAAAATAGAAAACATCCATCAACTCCCAACCTCAAATCACTGTTACCCCTACCTCTCCCCACATTTCCTCCAGCTCACTCTCCACATTCGACCCAGTCACAGAAAAAGAAGTCTCCAGGCTCCTCTCTTCCTCTCGTCCCACCACATGCTCCACTGACCCCATCCCCTCACACCTACTCCAGTCTCTCTCTCCGGTCATCACTTCTTACCTATCCAAAATCTTTAACCTCTCCCTCTCTTCTGGCATCTTCCCGTCGTCCTTCAAACACTCTATCATTACTCCATTATTAAAGAAAAATTTTCTTGACCCATCCTGCACAAATAACTACAGACCAGTCTCTAATCTCCCCTTCATCTCTAAACTTTTGGAGCGCCTGGTCTATAGCCGCTTCACCCGTTACCTCTCCACTCACTCTCTTCTAGATTCATTAAAGTCTGGTTTCCGCCCCCTTCACTCTACAGAAACTGCCCTCATCAAAGTGACCAGTGACCTTCTGACGACAAAATGTAATGGTGACCACTCTCTGCTTATTCTTCTTGACCTTCTGCAGCTTTTAACACTATTGACCACCATCTCCTACTCTCTATGCTGCATTCCATCAGCATAAAGGACACTGCTCTCTCCTGGCTCTCTTCCTATTTTTCTGACCGTTCTTTCACTTTCATTTGCTGGCTCCACTTCCTCCCCTCTTCCTCTCTTTGTTGGGTCCCTCAGGTTTCAGTCCTTGGACCTCTTCTCTCTCTACACAGCCCCAATTGGACACACCATCAGCAGATTTGGCTTCTAGAACCATCTCTATGCTGATGACACACAATTAGACATTTCAGCCCCTGACCTTACGGTTTTACAGAACACCAATGACTGTCTGGCTGCAGTTTCCAACATCATGTCTGCTCTCTATTTGAAACTCAACCTTTCCAAAACTGAAATTCTTCAGCTCCCGCCCTCCACTAACTTCCCTAAATCTGCCATCTCTCTCTCAGTGTGCGGCACCATGATAACGCCTAGGCAGCAGGCTCGCTGTCTGGGTGTTATGTTTGACACTGATCTCTCCTTCACCTTCCATACACAATCTCTCACCCACTCTTGTCGCTTACACCCGAAGAACATCTCTAGAGTCCTCCCCTTTCTCACCATGGAAACAACAAAAACCCTTACTGTGGCCCTAATCCACTCCCGCCTTGACTACTGCAATTCTCTATTAATTGGCCTCCCCCTCTCTAAACTTTCCCCTCTTCAGTTCATCCTTAATGCAGCAGCCAGGATCACCCATCTGGTCAACCGTTACTCAGATGCCTCCGATCTGTGCCAGTCATTGCACTGGCTACCTGTACACTACAGGATCGAATTCAAATTGCTTGTTCTCACCCACAAAGCTCTTCACAGTGCAGCACTTCCCTATATCTCCTCCCTCATCTCTGTCTATCACCCCACCCGTTCTACAAATGACCTTCGACTAACATCTACACTAATCCGAACCTCCCACTTCCGGCTCCAATTCTCTGGAATGCTCTACCCCAAGAAATTAAGACTATCCACAACTTGCTTGGCTTCAGACGCTCCCTAAAAACACATCTGTATAAGGTGGCCTATCATGCTCCCTAAAAAAATTCCTTTGTACTGTATACAGCCCATTCGCTATCACCAGGGCCGGTGTCAGTGCCCGGTGTACCCTGGCAAGTGCCAGGGCCCTGACCTGACACAAGGACCAACCGCTGCCCACACACATCATGCCATCACGCTGTAATAATTATTTTCCCCTCCATTTGCTCATTTTCCCCTCCATTTGCTCTCTAACGTAGGTTCTGTGACAGTCCCTGTCGTGTTGCTAAATTAGCGGTCGGGTATCCAAGGGGCGTGCCCACACCACTCCCCCGGCAACACCCACATCCAATCCGGAGGCAGCTGAGCAGAGAGGTGGGCGGCAAACACTGAGGAGGAAGCAAGAAGCAGCGGCATCTCCAGCATGCAGGGCCAGCGAGGGGAACGAAGAAAGGAAGGAGAAAGTAGCAGAAGATGAAAAGAGAAGGAAGTGCAAGGTGAGTATAATCATTTGTTTTTTTACTGTGTGCTGGAGGCTGCTGCTGGGGTGTATTTAGAGGCTGCTGGGGTGTATATAGAGGATGCCGAGGTGTATATAGAGGTGCTGCT
>JARQOC010000005.1:496643352-496680210 GCA_033576535.1 Allobates femoralis
ATATAGAGGCTGCTTCTGGGGTGTATATGGAGGCTGCTGCTGAGGTGTATATAGAGGCTACTGCTGGGGTGTATATGGAGGCTGCTGCTGGGTGTATATAAGCTGCTCATGGGGTGTATGAGGAGGCTGCTGCTGGGGTGTATGTGGAGGCCGCTGTTGGGGTGTATATGGAGGCTGCTACTGTGTGTATATGGAGGCTGTGCTAGTTTACATATATTATTTGGAGACTGTGCTTGACTGTACATATATATATATATATGTACATATGATATACACATACATACATGCATAAAAACAATGGAGACCGTGCCAGAGTATATATAATATTTGGGGGCTGCTGCTGGGCTGCCACATCCTCCAAATAATATATACAGTCCAGCAGAGCCTCCGAGTAATATATACAGCCAGCGGCCTCTATATTATACATACAAAGCCCATAGCCTCTATATTATATATACAGCTTGGCAGTCTCCATATGATATATACAGTCCAGCAGTCTCCATATTCTATCTACAGCCCTGCACAGCCTCTATATTATATATACAGCCCACCCAGGTTCCTGTATATTATAGATACACAGCCTTCCGTTTCTTTATATTGTATTCATGAATCATGGTATGTGTTAAAGGGACCAACTGACAGTGTTTCGCCCGGGGCCCACAAAAACCTGGAGCCGGCCCTGACTATCTCCTTCGACATAACTCTTCTTCAAACTCCACCAAACCCAAAAGCTCTACACAGATTGTCTGATGATCATTCATGCAACTTTATTCCTATCCCCCATTTCCTCAAGATGCCTGGACCATCAATGTAATTAGCCCCTGTGCTTTGTGTAACCCCTATCTCATTGTAGATTGTAAGTTCTTTTGAGCAGGTCACCTTTATTTTTTCTTTTATTTATTGTATTGTATTATTTACCGTACATTGATTCTATGCTTATTGTACTGTATCCAATTATTGTGCTGTATTCTTTCTCTACTGGAATGACTTACTGTATTGTATTGTATATTTTTCATTTATGAACCACTGTATTGTAAAGCGCTGTGGAATATGCTGTTGCTATATGAATAAAGATTTATTCATTTATTTATTATCAACCAGGTGGAAAGGCAGCATTTCCGTAGCCAATAAATGGGAGATGGTGAGATTTAACCTCTTAGCTTTGACATGGCTAGGAAGAAATGGTCTTTTACTTGACTACATTTGTCGGACTGAGGTCTGGTTGCTGTGCTGAGACAGGGTGGAGTAGGGTATAACAGACAAATTGCTGGACTCTAAAAACCCCGTCTCACGCTTCAATGTATAGAAATATAGAATCCAAGCATTCATAGGGTACCTTTACACGCGGCAACTTTTCTAGGATTTTTACTGGCAACTTACTGGTTGCAGTGAAATCATGGACACATTGTTCCATTTGTACACAGCAACAAGATAGAACAATGTGTCCATGATTTCACTGCAACCAGTAAGTTGCCAGTGAAATTCCTAGAAAAGTTGCCGTGTGTAAAGGTACCTATACAGTTTTTCAGATGCTTCAAAGTGATTTTATTTTAAACACAGGTGAAAGTGGTGACAGGCAGGTCAACGTTTTGGCCTTAAACAGGCCTTGATCACAACGTCACTATGGATAAAAAAGTTTTTACAATGAGGATTGTGAAGTATATACAAGTGTGCAGAACAAATATATACAAAATTATACAAATTTACAATGGAAACCAGTCTAGTGTATACATTTAGTCAAGGTAAAGATCACGTTAAAAATCACTTAAGCTGGTGATCCTAAATGTTGATATATGAAGGGACGAAAATCCAGAACTGGTGATTAGTGATGAGCGAGCACTAAAATGCTCGGGTGCTCGATGCTCTGGCCGAGCATCCCAGGAAACTCGTGTACTCGGCCAGAGCACCGAGCCCTATGTAAGTCAATTAGTGACAGGCTCCGCCCACAGACTTCCGGTTATAAACCGAGTATGGCTGGGAAAGGGCAAGAGGGTGGGCTTTTTCAAATCACCGCAGCATATAACACCTTGCTGTGGCCCCCAGAGGGATCCTAACAATTAATCTGCTCTGTGTGAGGTACCAGCTCACTGTGTGCCCTGAAGGGAGCAGTGTATGTGTGTCAGATCGATAATTATTAGTGAGGAGTCTGAGCATCTCGGCAGTACTCGGTGCTCGCCGAGCATCCCGAGTACCGAGATACTCATGCGAGTAACGAGTAGTGCCGAGCATACTTGCTCATCCCTACTGGTGATCATTTGAGAGATGTATGGTAGGGTTGAGAAAGAGAATAAGCAAACCTATTACCTGCTTTTGCTTAAGGTAGAGGGAATTGCACCTTGATGGGAAATAGTGAGATGGATGGTAAAAGATAACTCCAAAAAGAGCCTGTAAAATAAATGGTGGGGTGTTTAAATACCCTCAGTTTCAGATTTGTGTGGAGTCAGTGTAAATATGAATAGGTCTACCTGGATTGCGTTTTTTGATTGTTTTGTAATACCCTTGAGCTGTCCAGATTCTTTCAATTCTGTTGATGTACCTAATTTTAGGTTGTTTAAGTATGCAGTAAGGTCTGGAACCTTGAAAGGGTCTTTGTAATAGGTTCCCAGGTTGTGCCTGTAGATATAAGGTTAAGGTTATGGAGTATAGTGACAGGGTATGGAATAGTGTAATAGGGTTACTAGTAGGTAGACTGTTACCTTCTATATAGATATTCAGTGTCCCAGTGTGTCCCACTAGTGTTTTATATAAGATCCTCTTTGACTTAGTACAGGGTAAGATAATGTCACTATGCAAAAGGTAAGCAAAAAGAATGGTGAAACATTGTCAAGGGTACTTATCTTAGACTTGATTATTGGTGGTTCTTGGGGTGTCGCTCACATTGGTGATCCATGGGAGCCAGCACATTCAGTTCCTTGGCTTGGAATGACGCAGTGTGCACGCATTTGCCGGGTTATATTAGCGCAGGGCCAGTCACCTGACCGGAAGTGACGTGCGGTCAGGTGCGCATGTGCAGTAGCACTAGCGTCGTGACCGGAAGTGACATTACACTGTGTTGTTGTGATTGTAGTCGTGGATGCACCTCATGTGTATCGCTTGTAATAGCATTTATGGCGCAGGAATGTGGCGAGGAGCCCTGTTATGTGAAGTGGAAGTCTGACACAGGAAACTGTGTATTTTTAAGTGTATATCATTGTGTGGTTTTTTGGAGGATAAACAACAAGGTGATGGACTATAAGTTAGAAGTTATGAGTATCAGATAAGGATTGTAAAGTGTAATGAGGACAATGTGTTCTTGCTAGTACATATGATAAAGAGGGTTAAATAAACATCAATAAGTAATCAATCATATGCATTTAAAAACAAATCCTATCTAAATAGCAAGAAATAACCTAGATCACAGGTTGTAGAACAGAGGGAGTCCAAACCAACACAATTACTATGCTATCAGATTTTAAGGGGTAAAAGAAAATAAGTAGAAAGGAAACTTGTGAGAAAAAAAAAGGGGGAAGGGGAAAAGGTTGGCTTACTATAGTATCTTACCAAGTTGAGAGGTAAGGAAGGAATAGGAGATATGCGACTACGTTTGGATCTAGATGTAAAAATGGATTTAGGTTAGCCCTTTGGGGCTAGGGTATCCAGAGTATAAATCTAGTAGCATTCCCTTTAAGTAATTTGATATAGTTGTCCCCCCTGCGTAGTCTCGGGACCTGTTCTATAACTTGGAATCTAAGTCGTGCCACATTGTGATTAGCTTCCTTGAAGTGGTAAGGAAGTGGTAGCCATGTTTTGCCGCAGTGTATGGTGGATTTATGGTTTGCGATTCTATCTCTAATAGCTTGTGTAGTTTCCCCTACGTACACAATAATCCACAGGGGGCACTTGACTAGATAGATCACAAAATTAGATCCACAGTTATAGAGGCCCCGGTAGGATTTTCCAGTGTGTGGGCGGACTACTTCGGTGCCCATAAGTACATTTGAGCAACACATACAACTAAGACATGGGAAAATACCCGTCCTGTGTTCTCCCATCAGGGTCCTTGTCAGTGGTTGTTTATTAAATCCTACGTCAGCCCTGATTAGTTGGTCCCTGATGTTGGGAGGTCTTCTACTACACATGAGTGATGGGTTCTAAAAGGCTGGTATCTTGGGGTGTGCTTTGGCTAACAATGGCCAATTTTTTCTGACCAGGTTATGTACTTTAGGCCTGATCGGGTGGAATGTGTGGACAAACGGTATTTTGTCTAGGGTTTTAGGGCATTCCATCTTATTGTCATTGTTGGTTATTGCATTGTTGAACTCTTTTTTGAGCAATTCAGGGGGATAGTTTCTAGCCTTGAATTTGTTTGACATCTCAGTAAGTCTGGTAATTCTGGTTGATGGATCTGATACAATTCGGGTTACCCTTTTAAACTGTGAACGAGGGAGACTGTTTATGGTAGGTTTGGCATGACAACTGTTATAAAGGAGGAGACCATTTTTATCGGTTGGCTTAGTATAAAGATCCGTGGTTAGTACACCATGTGAGTCTTTCAACACTATAGTGTCTAGAAAAGAGATCTCACTGACGTGAGTTCAAAGTGAACTTCAATTCCGGTCTGATGGAATTTATAGAGACTAGGAATGTATGTAGGCTCTCAACGGAGCCCGTTGTGAATTCATTGGAGTTCCCTCCGGAGGTTGTTGCTGGTGATACAGATGACTGTGTGGGCTTCACAGGTGATGGTGATGATTGGAAATCTAGTTCTTGGAGTATATAATGGTTTGAAGTGGATCAATCCTTGCCAGTTGTCTTTGGTTCCTGGAGGAGTTCACATCTCTCTGATTTATTCTGCTCTGTGGAATTCTTTGCAAGCTAAGTGGATTTTTTTTTATCTTTTGTGGCACAATTTTGTGTGCTTAAGGTTCTGCTTATGTTTTGTCTTATTCTTAGTTGTGGGTTTGCAATTTAGTCTGTATATTTATTTATCTGCTCTCAGTTAGGAAGTTTTCTTCCTAGGAATTTTACCATTCACTATTATCTGTTATTTCCAGTTCTGCTGGCATTTGATTTATAGAAGTCTGCAGATATAGAGGGCGCCGAGTCTTAGTGACTCAGGGTAATTTTTGTACTATCTGCTGTTGGTGGTTTTTTGATAGTGTTTTATACTGACCGCAATAGTATTCTATCCTGTCTTTCCTATATAGCTAGTTTGGCCTCTTTTGCTAAACCTTTTAGTCTGCCTGTGTTTGTTTTTCTTTCTCCTGTTTCCCAGTTAATATCTGTGGGGGCTTGTTATTCTTTTGGGGTTCTGCTCTGAGGCAACATAGCTTTTCCTACATCCATCTTTAAGAGCAGTTAGCTTTCCGGCTGTGCAGAGGTGTCTAGGTCTGGTTAGTTACATCCCACATCTACTTCTAGTTGTGGTGTGTAGTCAGGGATTGCAATCAGTACAGTTACCAATGACTTCTATGAAATCTGAATGTTATTCCTGAGTCATCAGTTCATACAAGGAGCCCTTCCAAATACAAAACACATCATCGATGTATCGGTACCAGGGGGTTGCATGTGACAGAAAAAGATAATTGGGGTAGATGTATGACTCCTCAAATCGGTTCATATACAGGTTTGCATATGCCGGGGCTAAATTAGAGCCCATAGCTGTACCACATGACTGTATGAAGAATTGGTCTTCAAAGAGAAAGTAGTTCTCCCTAAGGACCGAATCCAATAGATCTAGTCAAAGGTCCCTTGTGTTGGCATCTATTTCTGCTTGTGAAAGGGTATATTCAACCGCTTCAATCCCTTTGTTGTGTGCAATAGATGTATATAAACTATTGATATCAAGAGTACATAGGAGGCTGTCAGGGGGGACTGAATTAATTTTTTTAAGTTTGTTTAGAAAGTCTCCTGTATCTAGGATAAATGATTTAGTCAGTTTGTGTATGGTGTCAATATTTTGTCTAAGAAGATTGAAAGGGAATGGAATCTGTGCCAGCAACTATGGGATGTCCTGGTGGATTCTGTAAGTTCTTATGGATTTTGGGTAAAATGTATAATACAGGTGTTACAGGGTTTTCATTAATGAGAAAAGTTTTACTTTTGGAGACTATGGTGTTGTTCTGATAGTATTTGTTGACCACCCTATGTACTTTGGTGCATATGTTGAAGATAGGATCATTCCCAATTTTTTTGTAGGTTGTTTCGTCAGCTAAATGTCTGTGGATCTCAGCAACATATTGGCTCTTGTTCATAACAATGATCACCCCACCCTTATCCGCAGGTTTAATGCTGATGTTTTTATTGTCTTTTAATGAAGATATGGCTTGTCTCTCAAGTGCTGTCAGATTAGTGCGGATTGGGAGGAGGCCGATCAGTTGTTCACAAACAATATCCTCTACGTCTTTCTTAAGTATGTTGATGTAAGTCTTTACAGCATGGTCAGTTTTAGGTGGGTTGAAACTGCTTTGGTTCCTCAAGCCAAGCAATTCAATGGTCAACTTTTTTGGAGGGGTACGGTTTGGTGCTATGCCTAAGGTGTTGGTCTGTGTTGGTATCTGTTGCTCAAAGTGTGTCTTTAGTCTAATTGAACGATAAAAACGTTGAAGATCAGACTCGAGTTGAAAAGAGTCCCACCTAGGAGTGGGGCAGAAAGATAATCCCTTATTCAAGACAGACAGTTCAACAGGAGACAGAGAGTAATTGGAAATATTTACAACTAGGTTTGGACCCCTACCTGTGACCTGAGTATCATCTGCCGATCTGGGTCGCGTCTGCCTGGACCTCCTTGTGGCCTTCCATTTTGGCCTAACAAAAGGGGAGGTAGAGGATGTGGACCCGGTCAACCTCCAGTGTCGCTGCCGAATCCTGCTGAGAAACCTCCTGCTGGTGTAGATCCTCCGGATGGCGGTTGTCCTCCTGCTGGTCATCTAGGTTTCGGCCAAGGTCGTCTCGGTAGAGGTTCGTCCCATCGGTATACTTTATTATTGAGGTAATCCTCCGTGTCTCTCTGGAACTTGGTTCTTTTTTTTTCCTCCAACATTTTTCTGCGGGTTGCGAGTGTTGATTCCACCTTACTCTTTAGGTTGGAAAATTCTGTGTTGCTAAGGGTTGATGTTAGCTGTGTCTCTATTGTGGCAATCTTTTCCTCAGAGTCTTTGATCGAGTCTTGCAAGTGTTCAATAGTTAAGAGTATCAAGTCCAGTGAGCACTTGTTCAATATTTTTTGAAAAGTAGCACAGTATTTCTCATTATCAGCAAATAACGTGGGACTCAAGTTCCTCCTTTATCCCCTAGGGATTTTGCTTTGACAATAGTATTCTCCTAATGTTGCACAATGTAAGTCAAATGAAAGCAATTTTTTCCTCTTTTTTTCCCAGTCCTTGGTCTTAATGTCCAATTGGTGCTCTGAGGAAATCGGTACCAGTCCTGATGCGGGCTAGTATCGATGGGCCAGCTGCTTCATCATAACCGAAGGTTTCTGTAGAGATTGTGGATGTATATACAAGTGTGCAGAACAAATATATACAAAATTGTACAAATTTACAATGGAAACCAGTTAAGTGTACACATTTAGTCAAGGTAAAGATCACGGTAAAAATCACATAAGCTGGTGATCCTAAATGTTGATATAAGACTGGACTCGTTAGCTTGTCTAAGTCCTTCAGTTCTCAATAGGCGAAGTTGTTAACAACATCGTTATCAAGGTGTCTCATACACCCATGCTGCAGATTGAATTAACGTTCATCGTTTGGTTTATGGTCCGGTTCACTAACCTTCCATCAATGATCTGCCCGATTATCATTGATTGTTTGCACATGTCACACTGAACAACGTCATTACGACATCGTTAAAATGACTGAAAACCTGTGATGTACTAACGATATCGTTACTAGTGATGAGCGAGTACTAAAATGCTCGGGTGCTCGAAGCTCGGGCCGAGCGTCCCGAGATACTCGTGTACTCGGCCCGAGTAACGAGCCCAATGTTATCCTATGGGAGACACGAGTATTTTTATGAAATGACTGCCGGCTGCCTGGAAAAACCCTAAAAATGTCACAAAAGTCTCAGAAGAGTGCTGAAATGACATGGCAACACCATGGGGAAGACCCCTGGAAGCATTTCTCACTGAAAAGTCACAGCTGTGAACAATGTTGTCCGAGTTTTACGGAGTGTCCAGAAAACCTTCCAAAATGACACCAAAATGAATATTTATGGTGGAAATGTTAAGGGCACATACCCAATAGTGAGATACAGCTGGTGTATGTCACTTTTTGTGATTACATAAAAGATTTTACGTGAAAACATTGTGCGACACTCCGATGACCCTGACAAGAGACGTACATGAAGCCCTGTCTACAAATAAAGTGCCCATTTTGAGGAACTGGGTCTATTGTAGTATCTTCCTTTGCAAGGGCAGTCCAAAATTGGGAGGTTCACCAATGCCCCTGGATACAGACATGCAGGATGGCCTGTAAACAAGAACTGGGTGTATTTTAGTATAGGCCTTTTGTCAGAGCAGCCAAAAATTGGGAGGTTCAACAATGACCCATGCTTACAGACATGTAGTAGGGCCTGTAACCCTCAAGTGGGTGTATTTTAGTATAGCCCTTTGGTCAGGGCAGCCAAAAATTGGGAGGTTCAACAATGACCCATGCTTACAGAGTTGTAGTAGGGCCTGTAACCCTCAAGTGGGTGTATTATAGTATAGCCCTTTGGTCAGGGCAGACACAAATTGGGAGGCTCCTCTTTGTCCCTGGATAGAGACGTGCAGGAGGGCCTGTAACCCTCAAGTGGGTGTATTGTAGTATAGGCCTTTTGTCAGGGGCAGCCAAAAATTGGGAGGTTCAACAATGACCCATGCTTACAGACATGTAGTAGGGCCTGTAACCCTCAAGTGGGTGTATTTTAGCCTAGGCCTTTGGCCAGGGCAGCCAAAAATTAGGAGGCTCCTCTTTGTCCCTGGATAGAGACGTGCAGGAGGGCCTGTAACCCTCAAGTGGGTGTATTGTAGTATAGCCCTTTGGTCAGGGCAGCCAAAAATTGGGAGGCTCCTCTTTGTCCCTGGATAGAGACGTGCAGGAGGGCCTGTAAACAAGAACTGGGTGTATTGTAGTATAGCCCTTTTGTCAGGGCAGACAAAAATTGGGAGGTTCAACATTGACCCATGCTTACAGACATGTAGTAGGGCCTGTAACCCTCAAGTGGGTGTATTTTAGTATAGCCCTTTGGTCAGGGCAGCCAAAAATTGGGAGGTTCAACAATGACCCATGCTTACAGACATGTAGTAGGGCCTGTAACCCTCAAGAGGGTGTATTTTAGTATAGCCCTTTGGTCAGGGCAGCCAAAAATTGGGAGGCTCCTCTTTGTCCCTGGATAGAGACGTGCAGGAGGGCCTGTAACCCTCAAGTGGGTGTATTGTAGTATAGTCCTTTTGTCAGGGCAGCCAAAAATTGGGAGGTTCAACAATGACCCATGCTTACAGACATGTAGTAGGGCCTGTAACCCTCAAGTGGGTGTATTATAGTATAGCCCTTTGGTCAGGGCAGACACAAATTGGGAGGCTCCTCTTTGTCCCTGGATAGAGACGTGCAGGAGGGCCTGTAACCCTCAAGTGGGTGTATTGTAGTATAGGCCTTTTGTCAGGGCAGCCAAAAATTGGGAGGTTCAATAATGACCAATGACCCATGCTTACAGACATGTAGTAGGGCCTGTAACCCTCAAGTGGGTGTATTTTAGCCTAGGCCTTTGGCCAGGGCAGCCAAAAATTAGGAGGCTCCTCTTTGTCCCTGGATAGAGACGTGCAGGAGGGCCTGTAACCCTCAAGTGGGTGTATTGTAGTATAGGCCTTTTGTCAGGGCAGCCAAAAATTGGGAGGTTCAACAATGACCCATGCTTACAGACCAGTAGTAGGGCCTGTAACCCTCAAGTGGGTGTATTTTAGTATAGCCCTTTGGTCAGGGTAGCCAAAAATTGAGAGGTTCAACAATGACCCATGCTTACACACATGTAGTAGGGCCTGTAACCCTCAAGTGGGTGTATTTTAGTATAGCCCTTTGGTCAGGGCAGCCAAAAATTGGGAGGTTCAACAATGACCCATGCTTACAGAGTTGTAGTAGGGCCTGTAACCCTCAAGTGGGTGTATTTTAGCCTAGGCCTTTGGCCAGGGCAGCCAAAAATTAGGAGGCTCCTCTTTGTCCCTGGATAGAGACGTGCAGGAGGGCCTGTAACCCTCAAGTGGGTGTATTGTAGTATAGGCCTTTTGTCAGGGCAGCCAAAAATTGGGAGGTTCAACAATGACCCATGCTTACAGACATGTAGTAGGGCCTGTAACCCTCAAGTGGGTGTATTTTAGTATAGCCCTTTGGTCAGGGCAGCCAAAAATTGGGAGGTTCAACAATGACCCATGCTTACAGAGTTGTAGTAGGGCCTGTAACCCTCAAGTGGGTGTATTATAGTATAGCCCTTTGTCAGGGCAGCCAAAAATTGGGGGGCTCCTCTTTGTCCCTGGATAGAGACGTGCAGGAGGGCCTGTAACCCTCAAGTGGGTGTATTGTAGTATAGGCCTTTTGTCAGGGCAGCCAAAAATTGGGAGGTTCAACAATGACCCATGCTTACAGACATGTAGTAGGACCTGTAACCCTCAAGTGGGTGTATTATAGTATAGCCCTTTGGTCAGGGCAGACAAAAATTGGGAGGCTCCTCTTTGTCCCTGGATAGAGACGTGCAGGAGGGCCTGTAACCCTCAAGTGGGTGTATTGTAGTATAGGCCTTTTGTCAGGGCAGCCAAAAATTGGGAGGTTCAACATTGACCCATGCTTACAGACATGTAGTAGGGCCTGTAACCCTCAAGTGGGTGTATTTTAGTATAGCCCTTTGGTCAGGGCAGCCAAAAATTGGGAGGTTCAACAATGACCCATGCTTACAGACATGTAGTAGGGCCTGTAACCCTCAAGTGGGTGTATTTTAGCCTAGGCCTTTGGCCAGGGCAGCCAAAAATTAGGAGGCTCCTCTTTGTCCCTGGATAGAGACGTGCAGGAGGGCCTGTAACCCTCAAGTGGGTGTATTGTAGTTTAGGCCTTTTGTCAGGGCAGCCAAAAATTGGGAGGTTCAACAATGACCCATGCTTACAGACATGTAGTAGGGCCTGTAACCCTCAAGTGGGTGTATTTTAGTATAGCCCTTTGGTCAGGGCCGCCAAAAATTGGGAGGCTCCTCTTTGTCCCTGGATTGAGACGTGCAGGAGGGCCTGTTAAGAAGAACAGGGTGTATTGTAGTATAGCCCTTTTGTCAGGGCAGCCAAAAATTGGGAGGCTCCTCTTTGTCCCTGGATTGAGACGTGCAGGAGGGCCTGTTAAGAACTGGGTGTATTGTAGTATAGCCCTTTTGTCAGGGCAGCCAAAAATTGGGAGGCTCCTCTTTGTCCCTGGATTGAGACGTGCAAGAGGGCCTGTTAAGAAGAACAGGGTGTATTGTAGTATAGCCCTTTTGTCAGGGCAGCCAAAAATTGGGAGGCTCCTCTTTGTCCCTGGATTGAGACGTGCAGGAGGGCCTGTTAAGAACTGGGTGTATTGTAGTATAGCCCTTTTGTCAGGGCAGCCAAAAATTGGGAGGCTCCTCTTTGTCCCTGGATTGAGACGTGCAGGAGGGCCTGTTAAGAAGAACAGGGTGTATTGTAGTATAGCCCTTTTGTCAGGGCAGCCAAAAATTGGGAGGCTCCTCTTTGTCCCTGGATTGAGACGTGCAGGAGGGCCTGTTAAGAACTGGGTGTATTGTAGTATAGCCCTTTTGTCAGGGCAGCCAAAAATTGGGAGGCTCCTCTTTGTCCCTGGATTGAGACGTGCAGGAGGGCCTGTTAACAAGAACAGGGTGTATTGTAGTATAGCCCTTTTGTCAGGGCCGCCAAAAATTGGGAGGCTCCTCTTTGTCCCTGGATAGAGACGTGTAGGAGTACCTAAAAACATTTTTCCCATTGAAAAGGAGCGGGTCTCCTGTCATTGTAATGCCCATTCTAACAGAATGGGCTAAAAAATTTACCACTGCGGGTATACCTAAAACAAGAGCCTAACTATTCTAACACTCATCATGGTGTCACATGAGGAGAAGGAGTAGCAGTCCAGCGATTAGCCAAAGTACAGAAGTGTGTACCCATGGGTGAGTGGAGGTACATGTCAAATTCAAATAACAAAATTAAATTCAGTTGTCATTTGCTGGTGGTGTGGTGAAGTCTGGCCCAATCCAACCCTTGTTCATCTTGATCAGAGTGAGCCTGTCCGCATTTTCAGTTGACAGGCGGGTGCGTTTATCAGTGATGATTCCACCTGCTGCACTGAAAACACGCTCGGATAATACGCTAGCGGCAGGGCAGGCCAGGACTTCCAAGGCGTAGAGAGCCAATTCATGCCACGTGTCGAGCTTGGAGACCCAATAATTGAAAGGCACCGATGAATCTCGCAGTACAGTTGTTCGATCTGCAAGGTACTGCTTCAGCATCTGCCCGAACTTAGCATTTCTGGTGGCACTACCCCGCACGTCAGGGGCTGTGGTACGTGAGGGGCTGAGAAAACTGTCCCACATCGTAAAGACAGTTCCCCTGCCTCTTGCGGATTGGACTTGTGCCCCTCTCGGCCGTACGCCTTGGTTGTCCATCGAATCCTGACCTATGCCGCTAGCGTTTTGTGAAGGGAAGGATTTCACAACTTCCGTGACTATGGCCCTCTGGAACTGCAGCATTTTGGCTGACCTCTCCGCCTCAGGAATGATAGACATAAAGTTCTCCTTGTAGCGTGGGTCTAAGAGTGTTGCCAACCAGTACTGATTGTCGGCAAAGATGTTCTGAACGCGAGGGTCACGAGACAGGCAGCTTACCATAAAGTCAGCCATGTGCGCCAGACTCTTAACAGCCATCACATCAGTATCCAGACCAACACGATGACTGAACATGCTGTCCTCCTCCTCCTCCTCCTCTTCCTCCTCATCTCCCCTGTCCTCTGGCCAGCCACGCTGAATCGAGGGTATGACTGGTGTGCATGTCATATCCCCAATTTGGCCTGAGAGTTGATCCATGTCTTCATCCTCCTCCTCGTCATAGTCCTCCACTACACGTTGTGATGACATGAGGCTGGGCTGTGTGTTTTCACCCACACCCACTACAGTTTCTTGCTCTAAGTCATCGCGCTCTGCCTGCAATGCATCCTCTTTTATTTTCAGCAGAGACCGTTTCAGAAGGCAGAGTAGTGGTATGGTGACGCTAATAATGGCGTCATCGCCTCTCACCATCTTGGTGGAGTCCTCAAAGTTTTGGAGGACGGTGCATAGGTCCGACATCCATCTCCACTCCTCAGGTGTTATGTGTGGAGTTTGACCCATTTCCCGACGGCTTAGGTGATGCAGGTAGTCCACAAGTGCCCTCTTCTGCTCACATATCCTGACCAACATGTGCAGCGTTGAATTCCAACGCGTGGGGACATCACACACCAGTCTGTGGGCCGGAAGACGCAAACGGCGCTGAAAGCTTGCAAGGCCGGCTGAAGCAGCAGGTGACTTGCGAAAATGTGCAGACAGACGACGAACTTTTACCAGCAGGTCAGACACCTCCGGGTATGACTTCACAAACCTCTGAACCACCAGGTTGAGCACATGGGCCACGCATGGAACATGCGTCAGCTGCCCTCGCCTCAAAGCTGCCACCAGGTTCCGGCCATTGTCACACACGACCTTTCCTGGCTTTAGGTTCAGAGGTGTGAGCCAGTGATCTGCCTGCTGTTTCAGAGCTGTCCACACCTCTTCTGCATTGTGGGGTTTGTCACCTATGCAGACTAGCTTCAGCACAGCCTGTTGCCGCTTTGCAGAGGCAGTGCTGCAGTGCTTCCAGCTTGGGACTGGTGTGGAGGGTACAGTGGATGAGGATGCGCAGGTGGAGGAGGAGGAGGCTGAAGAGCATGACATTCCGGAGCTGTAGAGTATTGGTGAAACCATGACAGAGGTAGGGCCTGCTATCCTTGGTGTGGGAAGGACGTGTTCCGTCCCTCGGTCAGACTGGGTCCCAGCCTCCACAATATTAATCCAGTGTGCCGTCAAGGAGATGTAGCGGCCTTGCCCACAAGCACTTGTCCACGTGTCAGTGGTTAGGTGGACTTTGGCTGAAACAGCATTGTTCAGGGCACGTGTGATGGTGTTGGACACGTGGTTATGCAATGCGGGGACGGCACATCTGGAGAAATAGTGTCGGCTGGGGACCGAGTAACGTGGGACAGCAGCCGCCATCAGGTCGCGGAATGCGTCCGTCTCCACCAGACGGAAAGGCAACATTTATAGCGCTATGAGTCGCGAAATGTGAGCATTGAGGACTGTGGCATGTGGGGCATTGGCAGCGTATTTGCGCCTGCGTTCAAATGTTTGCTGAATGGATAATTGAACGCTGCGCTGGGACAAGGACGTGCTTGATGGTGGTGTAATTTGTGTTTCAGCAACTTCAGGTGCTGGACCAGAGGCTTGTTCGCGGCCAGCATGGACAGGGGATTGGCTTGCATGCACAACAGCCGAAGACGTAGCAGTGACATCAGCACGCACCGCTCCTCGACTCTGTGGTACTTCCCACAAAGTCGGGTGCTTGGCTGACATGTGCCTGATCATGCTGGTGGTGGTCAGGCTGCTAGTTTTCGTACCCCTGCTGATAGTGGCATGGCAGGTGTGGCAAATGGCCTTTTTAGAGTCTTCTGGAACCAACTTAAAAAACTCCCAGACTCGGGAAGACCGAACATTTGCACAGGCACCTTGAGTCGTGTTGTTGTTCCGGGGAACGGTTGCCTGCCTTCTGCCTGCGGACGCAACCCTGCTTCGTACTGGCTGTTGGGATGCTACGCCTCCCTCCCCCTGTGCACTGCTGTCCTCGCTCTGCATATCCTCCTGCCATGTAGGGTCAGCTACTGGATCATCCACCACGTCGTCTTCCTCTTCCGCACCCTGATCCTCCTCCTGACTACCTGGCAATTGTGCCTCATCATCGTCCACCCCTTGTTGAGACACTTTGACAACGTTCCGTTCGTCATAACACGACTGCTCAAATATTTGGGCATCTGTACATACCATCTCCTCATGACCCACTTCAAGAGGAGGTGGCGACAGGCCAGATTCTGCGAATGGATACGTGAACAGCTCTTCCGAGTGTCCTAGTGTGGGATCTGAAATGTCCGTGGACGTGTACTCGGCCAGGTGGTAGGAAGGAGGATCAGGTTGGGAAATGTGCGGTGCAGTATCACGGCTACTGACAGTTGACCGTGGCGGAAGACAGGGTGTTTGTGGAGGTGCCCATCTGACTTGAAGCATTATCCGCTATCCAAGTAACAACCTGTTGACACTGGTCTTGGTTCAACAGTGGTGTACTGCTGCGGGCCCCAAGAATTTGGGACAGGACGTGCGAGCGAGGAGATGTGGCCCTTTGTTCTTGCGAAATGAGTGCTTTCACACGACCTCGGCCTCTGCCTGCACCACCATCACTTCCACTTCCTTGTTCCTTGCCAACGCCCTTGCCAACGCCTTTGCGCATTTTGCCTGTATAGAGCAACAACTGTCTGGTGACTGTGGAGGTCACAGGAGATTAGGATTTTAGTTCCCTAACCTGTAGAAACATATGACGTACAACAGTGTGGTGACTGTTGAGATGACAAGAGTTAGGATTTTAGTTCCCTAACTTGTAGAAACTTATGACGTACAACAGTGTGGTGACTTTTGAGATGACAAGAGTTAGGATTTTAGTTCCCTAACTTGTAGAAACTTATGACGTACAACAGTGTGGTGACTGTTGAGATGACAAGAGTTAGGATTTTAGTTCCCTAACCTGTAGAAACGTATGACGTACAACAGTGTGGTGACTGTTGAGATGACAAGAGTTAGGATTTTACTTCCCTAACCTGTAGAAACGTATGACGTACAACAGTGTGGTGACTGTTGAGATGACAAGAGTTAGGATTTTACTTCCCTAACCTGTAGAAACGTATGACGTACAACAGTGTGGTGACTGTTGAGATGACATGAGTTAGGATTTTAGTTCCCTAACTTGTAGAAACTTATGACGTACAACAGTGTGGTGACTGTTGAGATGACAAGAGTTAGGATTTTAGTTCCCTAACTTGTAGAAACTTATGACGTACAACAGTGTGGTGACTGTTGAGATGACAAGAGTTAGGATTTTTGTTCCCTAACCTGTAGAAACGTATGACGTACAACAGTGTGGTGACTGTTGAGATGACAAGAGTTAGGATTTTACTTCCCTAACCTGTAGAAACGTATGACGTACAACAGTGTGGTGACTGTTGAGATGACAAGAGTTAGGATTTTACTTCCCTAACCTGTAGAAACGTATGACGTACAACAGTGTGGTGACTGTTGAGATGACAAGAGTTAGGATTTTAGTTCCCTAACTTGTAGAAACTTATGACGTACAACAGTGTGGTGACTGTTGAGATGACAAGAGTTAGGAATTTAGTTCCCTAACCTGTAGAAAGGTATGACGTACAACAGTGTGGTGACTGTTGAGATGACAAGAGTTAGGATTTTAGTTCCCTAACCTGTATTAAGGTAGTACGTACACCTGTCTGGTGACTGTAATGGTTTGAACAGAGGATTTTAGTCCCTAACCTGTATTAAGGTAGTACGTACACCTGTCTGGTGACTGTTTTGATGACAAGAGTTAGGATTTTAGTTCCCTAACCTGTATTAAGGTAGTATGTACACCTGTCTGGTGACTGTAATGGTTTGAAGAGAGGATTTTAGTCCCTAACCTGTATTAAGGTACTACGTACAAGAGTGTGGTGACTCTAATGGTCACAGAAAAGCTTGGATTCCAATCTGTATCACCCTGCCTATATCCTCCTAGATTAGTCCTGAGAAGGACTGTTCTGGTCACTGGAAATCTTGGACTCCGATCTGGATCACCCTGCCTATGTCCTCCTAGATTAGTCCTGAGAAGGACTGTTGTGGTCAGCAGCAGTTTGCAGCCCTGATCCGGATCTACCTATGAGGGCCGCAAATCTGTCCCTAATCAGCAGCAGACACTCTCCCTACACTCACTGTCTGGATGGCTGTGTGCCGAGCACAGCGCGCCGGGAGTTATAAAGGCTCGGTGACGCTGTGCAGGGCGGCCAATCACTGCTATGCCACAACTAAC
Organism: Allobates femoralis; assembly: GCA_033576535.1. Lineage (NCBI taxonomy): Eukaryota > Metazoa > Chordata > Amphibia > Anura > Aromobatidae > Allobates > Allobates femoralis. The sequence continues at coordinate 496,660,499 of JARQOC010000005.1, forward strand.
AGGGCTGTGGCATTGCAGTGGTCTGTCAGCCAATCCCTGCACGTGGGCTGGCTCTCAAAAGAGCGCCAACATGGAGAGATGACGACCACGAGCACAGCACGAGTATCGCGAGATTACTCGGTGCTCGGCGAGTCGCCCGAGTACAGTGATACTCATGCGAGTACCGAGTAGTGGCGAGCATGCTCGCTCAACACTAATCGTTACCAATATTGTAGTATGAGACGGGGCCTTGAGGGAGGTGCAGACGCAGAGTTTATGTTGCCTTTATGAAGAGGCAGTTCTCTCGGTGTTTCATGGAACTGAGCACCAGCAGACATATCCACATTCAAAACAGGTGACGGCCGGTTAATCACACTGGCTATTGCAGGCAAAGAGGTGGATGTTGTGCGGCCGAAGGTCTGTGAGACAACGTCCCTACAGGTACGGAGAATGAATACGCCACACATGCCCTTGATGTGATGGTTGGAATGGGCCGCTAAGCCGCAATTTAGCATGGTGATATTCCCACTGTAATTTATTCTGCATCTTCATTTGACCGGTCATACATGAAGTCCTCAAATCATTCATTTTTTTGCCTCTTCTCAGATTTTGCTTACAGATTTGGCAGATGACATGAATTGGGTCATTCTTTGTGATCATGAAAAAGACCTAGGCTAGGCAAGGCTTAGCACCCAATTGAACTGCAGAGCTGCCATGGCTTCTGCACAGAAGCAGAGTTGTGGCTGAGAACTCAGTTGTTGATGTGCTTGCAGCACTCTGTCTTTGTCCAGAAACCTCGTCAGCTTCATCATTCTCCTCTTCCATCTCGTCTGCTGAGCTCATCAACTTCCTGCCTGTGGGTTGACAATAAATGGGATCTAGAACCTGATCATCACCCTCTAAGTTGTCCCACTCCTCACCCTCAGAGCCTCCTCTGACCGAAAACTCATATATGAGTCTACCTCAGGTATCTGAGTTACATCATCATTACCGGCCTCTTTGTCTCCAACAACAGATGTTAAAGTTTGATAATGAGGCTCTACATTATGCCAAGACCATTCTTCACCCGACCCTGAATCCGACTCACAAAGATTTTGTGCATCGGTGCAGATCAGTTCTTCCTCGTAACTCAATGAAGCTTTGGAGATGACCTCTGTTTTCCAGGCTATATTATGCATGAACATCTCTGCACATTCGGCCATCTATGTTGACCAACAGGTGGTAGGGTGGCTAGAGACTTGTGACACCTGTGAGGAAACAAGTGGGATTGGAGTGACACCTGTGAGGACTGCACTATATGTCCTGTTGAAATTTGAGGTGGAGGAGAGGGGACTTGATGGAGCGCTTAATATCAATTGTAGAACCTGCTCTTTCTGGGCCCCATCTACAAGTCGAACCAATGTGCTTCTGCCTAAGAAACGAATCATACCAGACTGTCCATTAAAAGAAGTTGATATTTTTCTTTGCCTAGAAGGCGGTGTTTGTTGATCAAAGCTTTTGGTTACTCTATGTCGAGCCCCAGGCCGTGGGTACTCGGGTATCAGGCGATAGAGGGTTAACTTTGTCACGGGGAATGGCGGCCGTGCCTGATCCTGTGTCCTGGATGACACTTCAAAAAGGGGAATTATTTACAGGGGATTATTTACAGTTTGTCGTGATGCCATCTGCAGTACCTGGTGAGATATCACCAGCACTGCCACAGTCCTCCGGAGGCAGTGTAATGAGGAGGGACAGGTTGTAGTGGAGATGAGATTGTAAAGGGAGATTTGGAACAGTCTATGAGGGCACGTTGAGTGGAGGGGAAGGATGCACACACATAAAAAAAGTCTCTTTTACCTTTTACTGATGTTTGCAGGTAAATATGTGCAGGACACCAACGGGTGACAGGGTTGCACAGTGAGTCCCCACAGCAAGTGGGTACAAGGCCTCCTCTGCTCTGTAGTGATGGTTGAAGCTCAGCCTGCTTGCAGCCAGACTTGCCTCCTCTCTCTCTCTCTCTCTCCCTGGCTGTAGTGCCTGTCTCCCTCCTGTGTTGTCTCCGGATGACCCTCGCTGAACACTGCGGTGCTGTCTGCTGTGTCTGGCTCCCTTTCTCGACTCACAGGGGGAACAAACCGGGTAGCCGAAGCCTCCACGGTGTGACGGGGTTCTCTGTGGTCCTAAAGTACCTCACAGCTGCGGATCCCCAATATCCGGTGATTCTCTGGGTGCAACTCGTCTCGAAGTTCCTCGCTCCCCCTTAGTTCTCTCTGTTCCTCACCTTCAGTCCCACTTAGGCTTGTGGGATGCTGAAGGGCCACTCCGGGTCACTGGCTGGAGCCTGAACGCAGCACCGAACACCAGAACGTCCTTGCAGCTCTTCTAGCGTCTGCACACACTCTGGCTTGCTCCTCCCCAGCAGCAGTATATATAGGGGATCTTGCCTAAAGGCAGCAAGTGGGGCTCCCCCTACTGTGCTGGGGTGGAAGGTGTTGTTCGTAGTACCTGCTGTGGAAACCCAGCTGTGCATTAGAGAGATCTTTGGTTACCTGCGTGAGCAGGGTGCCACATCTACCACCTACCCCACGGACACCAAGCATTTACTCTTACCACCATACCTATTCCCCTTTTCTGCATGATCACAGCTTTTACCACTCATATTTGATGGTAATAGATTTGCAAGACACTTGTTGGAGCCAAAAAAAATCTGGGGATGTGAATCCAGCAGACCTTATTAGCCAAGAAATGGTACTAGGCAAAAAATGTGGTTGATGCCTGGATGTGGCACTAAAAGGTTTTTGTCACAGATTTCAGAAGCACCACTGTACCAAAGGAGATCTGGCAAAAACACTGGTACTAAGGCCTGGATTTGGACACTGGGCAGGACTGGCACAAAATGCCTGTCAGCACAGGGTTGGTGCAAATGATCAGCCACAGACTACTGTACACAGCTGTCTAGCCACACACTGCTACTAAGTCCTAACAAATGTTTGGTTCCTGGAGGATGTGGACACTGGGCAGAAGGGGCACAAAATGTGTGTCAGCACAGAGTTGGTACCACACACTGGTACTTAACCCTAAAAAGGGCTGTTTTAGGAAGAATTCACTAAACAGGAGACATCTATCTCTCTATCTATAAAGAAATAAAATTGCTAGTTATGGTAGCTATCTAAATAGGACACACAGGATCAGCAGATTCGGCACTGCAGCCATAAGACTGTGACTGAGCTCCAACACTGAGAAAATGGTGATGACAGGAAATGACTGGTTTTTATATGACAAGGACATGTCAAAGAGCCAACCAATGACACAAGCCCTTGTGTGCAAAAAATGCAATTTGCCTTATGGGTGCTGATTGGATGCCACACCAGACCACCCACAGTAAGTGCAGGAAAGAACAAAAGTGAAGATTTGGCCTTATCTCAGATAAGTTATCTGACCTGAGACCTTGAGACCTCTCGCCCTCCCCTCCTGCCCGCTATGCTAAACACTTAAACTCTAAAAACATAGAAAACAAGCATTAGTGCAAAAGCGCTACTGAACGTTTGCCGAATTTCCCGACTTTTCAGCAAAACGTTCAAATTGGAGGTGTCTAATCCAATCTCCTAGGTTCTTGCTGAAATTGAAATTGGCAAACATGTTTGAGCAAAATTTGCTCATCAAGGTTGTGAACCTTGAAGAAAGGAGCAGGAGGAACAATCTCAAGCTAAGGGGTATTCCCAAATCAGTTTTCAACAACAATTTGGCTGATTATGCAAAAAAATCTCATTCTTGTAACATGGTCCTCACTGTCAGAGTTGGATGTAACTATAGATAGGATCCATCAACTACCTTGACCTAAAACTATCTCCCTGGACATCCCTAGAGACACCATCCTGAGCAGGGGTAGATTAAGGGTAGCCAGGGCCCAGGGCTGTTCAGACTCTGTGGGCCCCCGGGTCATATGATGGGGGTCAGGGGGTCATGTGACAGGGTCAGGGGGTCATGTGACAGGGTCACGGGGGTCATGTGACGGGAGTCATATGACTGGGGTCATTATATGCCTGAAATAGATTATTCCAGAAAAATAGTTGCTAAGTGAGTGTACTGTGGAGTACAGTCCTGCATACATGGAGGAGCTGATCATGTGATCCCTGACTCCTCCCCTCCATTGACATCATCACAGGTCCTGTAAGCACAGGTCCTGGGCGGCTCTACAGGTGAGCTCACATTGCAGGGGGCGGCGAAACGCAGCGGCGGCAGCCAGGACTATAGGAGAGGGAGGGGCAACCGCAGGGGGCTGCGCTACCACTAGGTGCCCCTGCAGACGACGCCCCCTGTCTACTAGCAGGGGTCGTCACCTCATGGATGTGCGGCCCAGCGTGCAGAATGCAGTGCGGTGTGTGATGGCGCCGTGGTGGATTATAATGAGGCAATTTACCCCCTGGGTTGTGGGCCCCCTGCACCATTGGGCCCGGTGCTACAGCCTAGATTGACCTCATTATAATCCGCCACAGATCCTGAGGCTCCATTTTTTCCGTACTAAAGAGCTACTCTTTAAACGCATGAAGTCAAAGAGGTTCCTTCCGTACCATACAAATCAATAACAATCTTCTCATATCTCTCTACGGAAACCATTACCATGAGAAGGTCATTCACTGCAACAATAAAAATTCTCAGCGAAAGAGAAACTCAATACCAATGGGGTTTCCCAACCAAGTTACTCATATAGATGAATGGGAAAACAGTCCCTATACTTTCTCCTGAGGAAGGGTTACAGCTTATTATTTCCCTAGATAATGATAAAGCCTTTGGAGTTTCCCATTACCCCCCAAATTAATCAAAACATTGCCTCTTATCTAACAAATAACTTGGAAGACACTTCTAATATGGGAAATACACACAATTTTGTTCTACATAGCTCAAAAGAACTTCCTTTTAACCTTGGCTTACATGGAGTACAACTCTTCTATATTCATCTGGACTCCAATAGGTTATTTAACCTTATTCCTTCACTTCGCCTTATCGTTTACCAAGAGGACGAATCGTTGGAGATGCATGAACACACAGATTTATCATCTGCAAAAGCGGCTCTTCAGAGCCTTTTCATGAGCTGTTCCCCAGAAGAAGGACCACACTTATTGGTAACCTTCTATAAGACTAGTCTCTCGATTACTTTCTTTCTGATGAGACATTTTGTAAATAGTTGATTTTGTTGTTTCTTTTCCAACATCTCGTCTTCCACTTCTTTACAGCATAGTTAAGTATCACAAATATTTTTCCTCTGTTGTATAACTCTTCTTTTGCAGCAGGTTTGTATAACTCTCCCTCCACAAGATTTGCCCATGTCTCAGTTCATGTTACTCTAAATTCGTAACACTTCCCTTTCATAGAAGACCAACAGACATTCCACGTATGAGCACTAAATGACTCTCATTCAATGTTAAAGGTCTCAATAGCCCTAGAAAAAAAGTTTCTTACATGGAAGGAAGCTAAAAATAATAAGGCAGGCATTCTATGTCTTCAAAAAATGAAAATAACTAAAGAAAACAACCCTACATTTGAGAACAAAAACTTCTCCAACATATTCAAAGCCTTAAACAAAAATAAAAGGCAGGTGTCATTACCATCTTCAAAAATACAATTTCCTTTCAGCAAGTTTCAGAATACATAGATCCAGAAGGAAGATACTTGGTCGGTTACCTAAACAACAAACTATATACCATAGTCAATGTATATGCCCTTAATAAGGCCCAGATTTGTTTCTTAGATAGACTGGGCTCTCTAATCCATGAGATTAAAATGGGTGAGCTGCTCATGATGGGGATTTTAATTTACCTCCTGATGGTACAAAAAATTGGCTTCTCGGGCGAGAACTATTGGATGTATTCCAATGCCTAAACACTTCCTCCAAAGAGTTCCCATTTTGCTCTGATGTCCACAAATCTTTCTCCCGCATTGACCTAATTCTTACCGACGTTTTCCTTATCTCAAAATTCGAAGATAAAATAAATCCTGAAACATTCTCAGATCACTCGTCTTATAATTAGTTAAATCAATTTGGGCCTTACCACCAACACAGACTCTCTCTGGAGATGTAACTCTTACTTAATTCAATCCCTCCACTACAAGCAAGAAATCAAACTAGTCACTAAAAACTATTTCACCGAAAATGCCTCCAACTTCATGTGCCCTTTCTCAAGGCGGTCATCAGTGGGATTATTATTCAAATCTCTGCTAGGCATAAAAAGCAGAAAAATCTTAAACTAGAAAACCTCCAAAATGAACTTTAATATTACAAAGTTCTCCAAGAAAACTGTGGGAACCCCTCTCCTGACCTCCACCATAAAATACTCAAAACCAGATCTGACATCAAATCCTTACTATTTACTGATTATGAAAAATATATTGGTAGCCTGAGATCAAATTACTACTCCTCAGTAAATAAACTTACTAAATACATGGCACGAAAACTCAAAATCCATCAGAATTAAATGTAGGATAAAAAAACATAAAAAACTCAAATGGCGACAATCGTACGTACGCCAAAGCAATTGTGGAAACATTTGCAGATTATTACAGTGAATTGTATAAACTCAAATCTGCCCCCCCCCCCCACCCCACAACCTACAAAAGACACCATCCAACACTTTCTATCCAAAGTTAGGCCTTTTCACATCTAATGCTGGGTTGCGTTTGCCTTCATTTGCGTTTCTATGCATTTTTACCGCTAAAAACGAATGCGTTTTTGGCCCTATAGGGTTTAATGGGAACGCATGCAAAAACGCATGTCATTTTCAGCAAAGACAAAAACGCATGCGTTTTTGCAAACGCAGTCCAAAATGTGTTCTGCAACATTTTGGGCTGCGTTTGGAAAAATGCATGCATTTTTGCATTTGCAGAAGATGACATGCGTTTTTGCATGCATTTCCATTAAACCCTATGGAACCAAAAACGCATGTGTTTTTATCGGTAAAAACGCATAAACGCAAATGAAGGCAAACGCAACCCAGCATTAGATGTGCAACAGGCCTTACTCTTCCTACCATCACTAAAGATGAACTGAACTTACTAAACTGTCCTCTCACCATAGACATAATCAGTGAATTAATTAATAAATTAAAAATGAGAAAATCACCTGGCCCAGATGGCTACACAAATGAACGCTTCAAACTAATTCCTCATTTGTCTGACCCCCACTTAGTTAACATCTTCAATAAAGCTTCCCAATTAGGCACATTCCCCCAAGAAATGTTACAAGCCACTATAATCCTTATTCTCAAACCCAAAGGAGGTCCAAACTTAGTCAAAAACTATAGGCCCATATCCCTCATCAATTCGGCTGTCAAAATATACTCAAAATATTAGCAAATAGATTAAATAAAATTCTCCCAAGAATCATTTCAGACTATCAATTAGGATTCATTCTAGGCCGCCAGACCTCAGACGGCACATACAGAACCCTTAGGGTACCGTTACACCCCGCAATATCGTTCCGATATCGCATACAATTTCACGGGAGTGCGCACATTTTTGGCATTTATCCAAGATCGCATAGGAGATGTCACACAGGGAGATATCGGCAGGTAACGCTACTAGGATGTTGTACGCAACTTTTGTGCACTGGGTATGAGCAACCCAGGGACCGAGCATTAACATTGTAGTGAATAGAGGAAGTTGCAAACAAGATCGTAGTTGCGCCGTCACACAGCACGATCATGCCACATCGCATATGCGCATATTGTACGTTTGAAGGGCATGCACAATCTTCTTGCAATATCGTCCCTACGATTTTTTCGAGTCACATTGCCCATTTACACGACACAACGCACGAACGATATCAACTGCAACGACCGTACAGCGTGACTTTTTGTCGATGATGCATTGTGATATCGCGACGTGTAACGGTACCCTTAGGGTACCTGTGAAATAGTATGCGATATCGGAACGATATTGCAACGTGTAACGGTACCCTTAATCTATTTTGGACAATGGATAATGAGATCAGACCCTTACTGCTTCTTGCTTTAGATGCTGAAAAAGCTTTTGATAGACTCTCTCCTCCACTCTACACAAATTCGGCTTCGATGACCAGTTTATTAAATCCATTGTGGCTTTATACTCCTTCCCATCAGCAAAAATATACGCTAACAATCATCTCTCCAAAGCATTTGAAATATCCAACAGCTCCTGGCAAGGTTGCCCTCCCTCACCTCTCCTATTCGCCATCTTCTTGGAACCACTTGCCCAACACTTTAGGTCATGCCACAAAAACAAGGGAATTACTGCTAAAAACTGTCACTTTAAAATTGGCCTCTTTGCTGACGATATAATGTTATCCCTATCTGACCCACTGATTTCAAAGAAAGAATCCATCCAACTGCTAAATAGATTCGCAGAAGTCTCATAAAATAAGGTCAACGCGTCAAACTTTAAAATACTAGATTTTAATTTCAACAAGGAATTAAAAATGGCCATCAAGGAGTTCTCAACATTCGAGTGGGAGCCAGATGCAATTCCATATTTGGGCATCCAATTAGCTAGGAACAGTAGATCATCTATGAAAATAAACATGGACGGCGTCATAAAAATGATCTAAAGCAAAATTAATAGTTTCTCTAAAAAAGAACTTTCCTGGCATGGCAGGATCTCAGCTTTTAAGATGGTCACACTTCCAAAAATATTATACATGTTTAGAGTGATCCCATTCATCATTCCCTCAAAATTTCTGATTCAATCTCTTTTAAACAACTTTGTCTCTAGTAGGAAAAAATCTAAAATCTCCAACTGCATTTTAATGAAAAACTATTTGAGTTGTGCTTCAAAGCTTCCTGATAGAACCAGTTACCTTTTCACTGACATAATTGAACATAGCCGAAGCTGGCTAAAAAAAGACCCTATTCCTTCGTGGATAGAACTAGAGTTCTCGCTTAACAACAATAAACCCTTAAGCTCTTTACTGTTAGAACACATCACAAAACCCTACTTACCCCTTCTGGAACCCCAATTGATCTTGGCCATAATCCAAGCATGGATAAAACTAGTCACCTTCCTGATAGAACCAGTTATCTTTTCACTAACATAATTGAACATAGCCGAAGCTGGCTTAAAAAAGACCCTATTCCTTCGTGGATAGAACTAGAGTTCTCGCTGAACAACAATAAACCCTTAAGCTCTTTACTGGAACCCCAATCGATTTCGGCCATAATCCAAGCGTGAAGAAAACTAGCCACCTCACGCAAGATGATTTCAAAATACGATCAAATAAAAAATATTCAAATATCAGCCTAATTTCCGAGGATAAAATCCCCCTTTCATGGAAAACCAAAAGTTTTTTAAAAATCACCGACTTCCACAATGGTAAAGAATTCCTCTCCTTTCTAACACTCAGATCCACCCACAACTTATCAGACTCCGATTTTTACCACTACCTACCTTTGAAAAAATCAATTTTTGCAATGTTATCAAACAAACACCCACTATGCAAAGCAGTGGGCGTGCTCCTCTGCAACATCAATAACAATGTCATCTTCTAGAAATCTAAATACATCTACCATTATCTAAACAAGGATTTCTTATTTGACAAAAGACCATTTATGATAAAATGGGAAAGGGTCCTTAAACTAAATTTCTCTCTTGACCAATGGGAAAGTTGCCTGAAAATGTCCTACTCCTCCAGCATATGCCTAACACTCCACGAATCCTTTTTCAAAATTCTCTCTAGATGGTATCTCACACCTACAAGGCTCTCTAGATTTTCTCCAATCTTTCCCCCTTGTGTTGGAGAGGCTGTTGCCAGATGGGTGATCTCCTTTCACATCTTCTGGAGCTATCCAAAACTCACCAATTTATGGAAAGATCTTTAATTAGTCGGATCCATCAAAAACACGTAGCTTTATCTCCTCAATTGGCGCCACTCTCATTAGAGTTAGACAATATTGATACCTGTTTCCAACAAATATCAATACACATATTCTTGGTAGTCAAGAACCTCATAGTGGCTAAATGAAAAAGTAAATCTATCTCTACAGTTTTGGACGTAGTGGAGACTGTCTCCCTACATGATTCATATGGGAAGTGCCACGCCATCTCTTATAACTACTTTCCATCTTATTACAAAAATTGGAACCTTGAAATGACTATCTCCTGAAACCCCCCGCTTAAATCTTGTAATTCTGCCATCCTTAAATGGCCTTACATCTCTTTCTACCTGCTGCTTCTCTTCAGATTAATTCCCATGTTGTACAACCCTTGTAGCATATGATGTATTAAATAGTTGTAAACTAAACATTTCTGTTAAATAATCCCCTGTACACCTTAATATTGTTCTTACTTAAGTTCTATGTTCACAGTTATCCCTCCCTCTTGTTCCTCCCCTCCCCTCATTTATACTTCCTCCTCTCTTACCTCCCCAGTTTAATGCCCAAATAGGCTAAAGATTTATAATATGGATATTATATTTAAGGGGAACCTGTCACCACATGCTACCACCCTGAGCTATTACTAGCTGTCCCTACACCTTCCTAGCTGCTCCCTAACCATCCCTCTCTGCTGTAAAGATGTTTAAAAATGACATAACTTACAGGCTGTCGCTCAGTCAGGAGACTGGAAAGGCGGCTCCAGGCGGCTCCAGGCGGCTCCAGGCTCCATTCTCCCCTCCTCGCTGCATCACTGCACGCCCCGCTGGGCATCATTGTTCTTTCTTGATGTCCTCCTCTATTGGAATCTCCTGCCCTCCTCTTCTCCTATGATGCACTGGCCGGTACATCATATCCGGCCTGGTGCATTATGGGGCTTAATCACGTGGTATGGCACCAGCTTCTGGCGCATGCACAGTGCGCATATTGAAGCTGGCGCCATAACATGTGATAAAGCCCCACAATGCACTCGGCCGGATATGACATACCGGCTGGTGCATCAAAGGAGGAGAGGAGGGCGAGAGATTCCAACAAAGGAGGAGATCAAGAAAGAATAATGCTGCCCAGCAGGGCGTGCAGTGATACAGGGAGGAGGGGAGAATGGAGCTTGGAGCCGCCTTTCCACTCTCCTGACTGAGCGATGGCCTGTAAGTTATAAATCATTTTTAAACATTTTTATAGGGCGGATTTACAGCAGAGAAGTATGGTTAGGGAGTAGCTAGGAAGGTGTAGGACAGCTAGTGACAGCTCAGGGGGGTAGCATGAGGTGACAGGTTCCTTTTAACTTCAGCTGTATACTCTTCTGTAACTTCAATTTTTCCCTATGTATTGCTTAAACTTTAATAAAATTATTTAAACATAAAATTCCCTCATCACTAGACTCATTGTCTTCTGAGGAATTAGTAGCAAATATGTGCAATAAAATACAGAATAACGACAAAAATGGAGTTTAGAAGACCTTATCCACAGACTGCACAATTAAATTCAAACTGGAAATTTTTCTTAGGATTTACAGAAATTCTTACAAAATATAATGCGTAGTGTTAATATAAACAGACATACGATAGATAGATAGATAGATAGATAGATAGATAGATCACTCAATGCAAGCAGAATAGTTTCTTTTTTGCCATTTTTGCAAGAAGGAAAATCAACATCTAATGTGACCTGTTCTATGTATGTCCAAGATGATTGAAAAACTGCTCGAACACTCCATCAATATGCCAAGATATCTTCACACATGCAAGAAGGCAATTGCCTATTGATCTGTGCTCCCAACAACATTTTCTACATTTCTAATTGACTTTGCTGACATTTTGCACAGAATGGCAATAAGAAGCATTGTGAAATTTGATAATGAATAGACAAAAGCCAGCCAGAAGATGTATACAACTCACGGTATATTAGCTAAATAAAAGATACTTAGCAATAGCTAAAATCTCTGCACTTGTGAAAGCCGATTCTGCAGAATCTATAGCAGCATCAATCTAATCTAGACAACATCCAGGTCTGAGCATAATAAATCAATGTAACATAGTGTAGTCTGTAAAATAAGTGAAATGCTGGTAATATATAATATTATTCCACACACCAATAAGCACTCATTATACAGCAAATTCAGTTTATAATTGCATAAGTAATGTCATCAACAGGTCTTCTTAATTCAGTGTGAATCAGCCTAATGTACCATAGATAATTATGCATTAAACATGCTATGTGAATACTTCCTTTACATATATTTTGGAATTTATAGCTGATAGGTACCGGTACTTGACTCTTAAGGGTCTCCCCTATAGATCAGACTAAATTCAGCCAAACCAACTGAATTTGGCGGGGTTGGTGGTCAGTCTAATGCGTATGAGTCTAAGTAAGAAAATGATCAGGGAGATTGAATTTTAACATCCAACCCTTTTGTAATTCTGGAGATGAGCCGGCTCCAGAGCTGGATGCTGCTCCTTTCTCAGTCTCTCCCCTTTGAAAAAACATGAATGTTCAGTGAAGTTGAGCATTGATGTATGTGGCAGAGCTGGGAGCGAACTGATGGCCAAATGAGTGCTTGGCCATCAGCTACCATATATACATAGGGGTCTTTGAATGTGGAGTTTTTGTTTCTAAAAGGGAACTTGTCACCTAATTCAAGCTGTCCAAACCTCAGGTAGTATGAATCTGAACCTTGCTGAAAGACTACAGTCAGGTATATTTTTTCTCTGAAACAATCCAACCAGGGATGACGTAGAGACCAGATTAGTCTAGTGCTTCCCCAGGCCGCCTCTCCCCAGCGCTGCTAAAGGTGATTGATATCCTGATCTAGAGCTATAGCTTTTCAAGCACAAATTTGTCTGGAATCATTAGCAGATGCCATGTTGTGTTTGGAGAGCCCCTAAACAGTGGAAAACCCTCACATGTGTCCCCAATTTGGGAACTATGTAGACAAGGAGAAAAAAGGGTGCAATATGAAATACCTAGTGGCTGGTACATAATTTTTAAGAAGGCCAAGTGACCACTCACCTAATGGGGTTGTGCACCCCTGCACAATACCAGTTGATTACTTTAATGGTCGGGTTGCGTCCGCCCCAGGAGCCGGATTAACACTTTCCTCTACTGCTGCTCCCACGCTGTTTCCAGATATTGCTCACGTGACCACGTAAACCGGAAACATGTCACTGCAGGTCCTTCAGCTTGGGTATTCATTGCTGGGTGACGCCAGGTCCTTAAGCCTGGAGATATTAGATCCCGGAGCTGCTTCTGCCGCTAATCCCTCAGCGAGGGAAGAGAAGATATACAAAGGATTGTTGCAGTCTTTTGAAGTGCTGAGGTGAGGGGTGGTAAATGAACTAGGCTAATAAAGCAATTAACAAACCTTTATTGCCCTTTACAGCTCCACAACGCGTTTCGACAGAGGATATCTGTCTTTATCAGGTGGTGTCAAATTGATATCCTTTGTATATCAATTTGAAAACTAGACTCCTCAAGCAACTCACCTATATGTGATTAAGCTTCTTGAACCCCCAGCTATAGTAATTCACTGTGCAGTATAAGTGATTAGGTGGCTATATTCGTCAAGTCAGCAGGGCTTGTATATCGGCTCCTCAAACAGGCTGACAAAGAACGATAGGGTGAGAACGATCACTAACAGATCATTAGGGATAGAACGATCATTAATAGATCACTGGAGATAGAACGATCACTAATAGATCATTGGGGATAAAACGATCACTACTAGATCATTGGGTTAGAACAATCACTAATAGATCAATGAGGAAAGAACGATCACTAATAAATCATTGTGGATAGAATGATCACTAATAGATCATTCTATCTTCACAGATTTTGTTATCAGCAGCACTTCTTCTGTTTACACCATGTGATGTGCTCCTGAGAACAATGGTCCTGATTCATTATGACATGTTGTGCATAGACAGGCTTAATAAATGAAGCTGCTGGAGTAAGGCTGGGGTCACACTTGGAAGTGCAATTGCGGTTACCGCATCCTGATCCGAATGCGGTAATCGCAATTGCCTTCAGACACATTTTGGACAGCAAATGCGTTCCTAAACCGGAATCTGAGTTACTGTTACTGTTAGTTTCGATGCCTTCAGTGTGAATCTACAATTTTCATAGTCATGAAAATACAGAAAACTCTTTGAATGAAAAGGTGTGTCCCAACTTTTGGTCTGTACTGTATATATCATGACATACACACTATTTACACTGTGCATCCTAGTGTATATATACATCATTACACATGCACTATACTGTATACACTGTACTACCTAGTACATATACACTACACATATTCACACTATATATATATATATATATATATATATATATGTGTGTGTGTATATATATATATATATATATATATATTGTGGTGATGGACTCAGGGCCAGGTGCATCACACAGGCTTGCAGCACAGGTTCCTGTTCACATTGGCCTGTCTTGCTGTGTGCGTGTGTGTACTGTGTGGATTCTGTCCGGTACACAGTGGGTTAACAGCTGAGTGTGACTGCTGTAAGATCTGAGAGGTTGATGAGCCGAATGAGTAGCCAAGAGAGTGCAAGGTGTGTTGATTGCAAACAGCTCAGGTGGGTGTGTCAGGTGGGTGTGGCAGCCATGTTAAGAACCTGCCTGATGTCTGTGTCAGACTGGAGATGGGAATCAGTGTTGTCCAGACCACTGACATGTGAGGATGTGTGAGAGCTGATCTGTCCCCGGTGGGGGATGTGAAGGGAGCCTGCCAGCTCCATGCCGTGGCGCCTGACCGAGTGCATACTTACTATGCGATGCAGTGTGTGAGATCCCGGTCAGGCTGGAGCCTGTAATATGCCAGTTGGCGATGGAGACCAAGGATGGCTTAAGGGTCAGGCAGTCAGATGTGCGGTGTGAGAGACCGAGTACAGCTCAAGGGCCAGGCGGTCACAGCCGACTTTGGGACTGACTGTGATAGTCGTGATATGGTCCCGGTGATAAGTGTGTGTCATAAGGGTGTTTGGAAAACTACCCTGGGTGATAAAATAGATATGTGATGGCTTATGTAAAAGTGCCATGTATGATGTGTGATGTAACGTGGGGCTGATTAGTATGTCGAGAAGGGTCCCGTTGATAATCGTTACTGGTGGTGTGGGTTGAGACTCCCTAGGGGTAGGTTGAGGATCCCTACAGTAGGATGGGGAAAGATCCCTGTCAGGGTGCTACGGTAGACGGTGGTAGCCGTCATTAGAACCAGGCTGAGGTCTGCAAGGGTCGGGGGGTGACGCCTTGAAGTTCTGATGAATATGGAGAAATAAAGTGCTTCTAAAGTGTAAAATCTATAATGTATATAAGATGGAATTTCACATGTACATATGGTGTAATGTTATGAGAAATGTAAAACCTATGGTGGATGTTGCCTATAGTTTATGGTGTGTAATAAACTACGGTATTATGTTATATGTTAAAATGTAGTTGGTGATGTCATTTCATTATGCTGTAAGCAGGTTCCCTGGGTTGCTAAGTCACAATATATATGTATATATATATATATATATATATTATATACCGTATATACTCGTGTATAAAATGACCCGTGTATAAGCCCACATCCCTACTTTTGCCCCCAAAATCTGGGAAAACCTATTGACTCGTGTATAAGCCGAGGGTGGACCCCAGCACAGGTATACAGCCCCCAGCAGTGTGGTATACAGGCCCCCGCAGTGGTATACAGGTCTCCCCAGTGGTAGTATACAGCCCCCAGCCGTGTGGTATACAGCAGCCTCCCCAGTGGTACATACAGGCCCCAGCAGTGTTACAGCAGCCTCCCCAGTGGTATATACAGCAGCAGCCCCAGTGGTAGTATACAGCAGCCCCAGAGGTATATACAGCAGCCCCAGAGGTATATACAGCAGCCCCAGAGGTATATACAGCAGCCCCAGTGGTAGTATACAGAAGCCCCAGAGGTAGTATACAGCAGCCCCAGTAGTAGTATACAGCAGCCTCAGTGGTATATACAGCAGCAGCCCCAGGGGTATATACAGCAGCAGCCCCAGGGGTATATACAGCAGCAGCCCCAGGGGTATATACAGCAGCAGCCCCAGGGGGTATATATAGCAGCAGCCCCAGGGGGTATATACAGCAGCAGCCCCAGAGGTATACAGACCTCCCCCCCTTCAGTAGTATACAGGGGCCCCAACTGTATACAGCAGCCCCAGCTGTATACAGCCCCCCTGTGGTATCCAGGGCCCCCCTTGCTGCACACCTGTAAAGTAAGATGTCAGTATACTTATCGCTGCCGCTGCCGCTCCGCTGCTCGGTCACCGCGCTGCTCCGGGTCTTCATGCTTCCTTCTCCGGCGCTCAAACAATGACGTCATTTCCTGTGCGCCGGAGAAGGAAGCATGAAGACCCGGAGCAGCGCGGTGACCGAGCAGCGGAGCAGCGGGGGTGGCAGCGATAAGTATTCTGACATCTTACTTTACAGGTGTGCAGCAAGGGGGGCCCTGGATACCACGGGGGGGGGGGCTGTATACAGCTGGGGCTACCGTATATACTCGTGTATAAGCCGAGGGGGGACTTTTCAGCACATTTTTTGTGCTGAAAAACTCGGCTTATACACGAGTATATACGGTATATATATCTATATATCTATATATATATACATACACACACACACACACATCATTACATACACACTATATACACATTATTAGATGTCAGGGCTCCTAAAGCAGCCCTGACCTTCACACTCCATCCCTGTCCCAGAGCAGCAACCATGACCAGTGCTGAAGCCAGTGGTCAGGAAGAAATGGGAGGACAGCACAGAGCAGGGCTATGGATCGGGCTACGAATAGAGTAGGGCAACGGATCGGGCTCTGTACAGCACAGGGTATGGCTACAGATCGGCCCCTGCACAGCATAGAGCAGGGCTATGGCTTGAGATCTTCACAGAGCAGGGCTACAGATTGGGCTCTGCACAGAGCAGTGCTATGGATCAGGCTCTGCATAGCAAAGAGCAGGGCTACGGATCAGGCTCCAAACAGAGCAGGACTACGGATCAGGTTCTGCACAGAGCAGGAGGGCTACGGATCGGGCTTTGCACAGAGCAGGGCTACAGATCGGTCTAAGTACATAGCAGGCCTATGGATCAGACTCCGCGCAGAGTAGGAGGGCTACGGACCAGGCTCCTCAAAGAGCAAGGCTATGAATCGGGCTCTGCACAGGCTCTGCAGACATTTCCATGTCCTCCCCTTCCCTCAGTCCCAACTGCCAGTGGTGATAACAGAGAGGAAGGAGGGGGGATGGGACATGGTGTAAATACTGAGCATCTTCTATATACATAAAGGGAGGAGGGAGATAATGTGTTACCTTTACCAGGCCTGGGCTCCAGCTTGGTCTCCTTGGCTCCTTCCTGCTCTTACATCCTGCTGGTTGCCCCAGCTCCTGACTCCTCACAGGCCGGGGCCTCCTGGGGCTGAATATCAGAGGCAGGAGCTTCAGAACCTCTACACAGCACATAGTGCAGACCTGGGACTCCCACAGCTCAGTGAGAATGAAGGACCTTTGGTGAGTCACATGACTGTCATATCACCAAAAGTCCTTCTGCAAACGCAAAAACTGCAATGATAGCACAGAACTTGTTTTATTAAAAGTAGATTAGTGCAAGTTCTGTGCTTTCACTGAAGTTTTTGATTGTCCGGGGGACCCTCAGAGGGTGGGAGCCAGTCTGCCCCTCCCTCCAAAAAAAAAAAACACCTGCAGATCAGTATGAGCAGTGATAACAGATTTATATAGTTTTTTTTAGATTTGGCTACTATCACACTAAAAATGCTTTTTACAAAATACAGTTTTTTTGCATCACCAACGTTTGAAGGCTGTAGTTTATTTTTCTGCTAACAGAGTCATGTCAGGGCCTGTTTTTGTACGGGATGAGATGGAGTATTTACTGGTACCAATTTGGGCCACACAATGTTTTTGATCACTTTCTCCTCTGGTTTTTGTTAGGCAGAGTCAAGAAGAAACAGCAATTCAGGAATCATTTTTTTTACGCCATTCAGTGTGTTGTAAAAGTGATAAGACAGCTTTATTCTTTGAAGCTCATCAAGAGAATGCCAAGAGTGTGCAAAGCAGTAATCAAAGCAAAAGGTGGCTACTTTGAAGAATCTAGAATATAAGACATATTTTCAGTTGTTTCACACTTTTTTGTTAAGTACCGTATATACTCGTGTATAAGCCGACCCGTGTATAAGCCGACCCCCTACTTTTGCCCCCAAAACCTGGGAAAACCTATTGACTCGTGTATAAGCCGAGGGTGGACCCCAGCACAGGTATACAGCCCCCAGCAGTGTGGTATACAGGCCCCCTCAGTGGTATACAGCAGCCTCCCCAGTGGTAGTATACAGCAGCCTCCCCAGTGGTAGTATACAGTAGCCTCCCCAGTGGTATATACAGCAGCCCCAGAGGGGTATACAGCAGCCCCAGAGCTGTATACAGCAGCCCCAGAGGGGTATACAGCAGCCCCAGAGGGGTATATAGCAGCCCCAGAGGGGTATATAGCAGCCCCAGAGCTGTATACAGCAGTCCCAGAGCTGTATACAGCAGCCCCAGAGGGGTATATAGCAGCCCCAGAGGGGTATATAGCAGCCCCAGAGGGGTATATAGCAGCCCCAGAGGGGTATACAGCAGCCCCAGAGGGGTATACAGCAGCCCTAGAGCTGTATACAGCAGCCCCAGAGCTGTATACAGCAGCCCCAGAGGGTATACAGCAGCCCCAGAGGGGTATACAGCAGCCCCAGAGCTGTATACAGCAGCCCCAGAGGGGTATACAGCAGCCCCAGAGGGGTATACAGCAGCCCCAGAGGGGTATATAGCAGCCCCAGAGGGGTATACAGCAGCCCCAGAGAGGTATATAGCAGCCCCAGAGGGGTATATAGCAGCCCCAGAGGGGTATATACAGCAGCCCCAGAGGGGTATATAGCAGCCCCAGAGGGGTATATAGCAGCCCCAGAGGGGTATACAGCAGCCCCAGAGGGGTATACAGCAGCCCCAGAGGGGTATAAAGCAGCCCCAGAGGGGTATACAGCAGCCCCAGAGCTGTATACAGCAGCCCCAGAGCTGTATACAGCAGCCCCAGAGCTGTATACAGCAGCCCCAGAGGGGTATACAGCAGCCCCAGAGGGGTATATAGCAGCCCCAGAGGGGTATATAGCAGCCCCAGAGGGGTATATAGCAGCCCCAGAGGGGTATAGAGCAGCCCAGAGGGGTATTTAGCAGCCCCAGAGGGGTATACAGCAGCCCCCGCTGTATACAGCAGCTCCCGCTGTATACAGCAGCTCCCGCTGTATACAGCGGTACCCGGCTGTATACAGCCTTCCCCCCGTGGTATACCGGGCCCCCCCTGTGGCAACCTGTAAAGGAAGCGATGATTATACTTATCGGGTCGCTGTCGCCGACGCCGACGCTCTGTCACCGTCCGTCACCGCGCTCCTTCCCGTCTTCATGCTTCCTTCACCGGCGCACAGAAAATGACGTCATTTCCTGTGCGACGGTGAAGGAAGCATGAAGACCAGGAGCAGTGCGGTGACGGACGGGGACAGAGCGGCGGCTTCGGCGACAGCGACCCGATAAGTATAATCATCGCTTCCTTTACAGGTTGCCACAGGGGGGGCCCGGTATACCACGGGGGGGGCTGTATACAGCCGGGTATATATATATTTTTTTTTTATTATTACCGTATATACTCGTGTATAAGCCGAGGGGGGACTTTTCAGCACATTTTTTGTGCTGAAAAACTCGGCTTATACACGAGTATATACGGTATATAATTTCACATGTGTTCATGTGTTCATGTGTTCATAGTTTTTATGCCTTCAGTGTGAATCTA
>JARQOC010000005.1:498590310-498692683 GCA_033576535.1 Allobates femoralis
TACCTTGGGAAATTTCTGGGTGTGCCACTGTACCTTGTAAAAATCCCTGATCTCCCCTGATTTTGCTTCTCTCTTCCTTTTTGTGCAGGGTGTGATGCAGCGGCTTACTGCATTGCAAATATGTATGCTGGGACTTTTAGTTTAGCAAGTTAAAGTAATGCATTATGCTGGGACCTATAGTTCCACAGGTTCAGGTAATGTATTACAAGTGCAGATGAGCTATAAAACAGGGGCATGGCTGGCTAATGCTGTTTCCTCACACACCTGGTGTCTCAGGGGATATAATCTCTGTGTAAGGCCCCTTTCACACTAGCATTTCTGTCCGTATCGGCAGATCTGGACAGAAAACCGCATCTGCCGCCTAATGGCTGCACTTGTGGCACACTTACGGCAAGCCCCAGCTGACCGCGTTTTTTTTCGCTATAACTGCTGCAATTGCCGGATTGTGGCAATACTGCACTTGCCGCAAGCCCCATAGATAATGCATGGGGCTTGCTACAAGTGTGCCGCAAGTGCAGCCGTTAGGCGGCAAATGTGGCACATGAGATTTTCTGTCCAGATCTGCTGCATCCGGACAGAAATGCTAGTGTGAAAGGCCCCTTAGTGTGATTACTTGTCTCTGTGTGCTTGGGCAGCAGGAGTTGCCCTGGAAGACATATGGCCAGGAGGCCAGATCGCATGCTTAGAAGCAGGCAGCTTCTTGGAAGGTATGAGGTTCAGGGACCAAGGGAGCATGGGACCTCTCCTGCTTGGGACCAGCTGCTCCCAAGATCATGTGTAGAGGCTGAGATGGCTCTGGAGGGAACATGTGAGGGCTTGCTCTCCGTATTTGGAGCGACTGTTGACCTGGAACGCACCTGGTATGGAAGCATGGTAATGGCCGGCATCTTGGAAGGTATGCAATGAGGAGACCACAGGGGAATTCAGGAATCAACACTCCTGCTGAAGATCTGGAACTAACAGCGTGTTGGGGATCCCAGAGAGGCAGATTCCTGGATGGTGGACTGTGAGGTCTGTGTGTGGGTTGGAATGCCTGCACTGATACACTGTAACAAACTATGTAAGGTAACCATGTGTTTAAAAGGGTCTATGTAAATACCGCCAGGTGGGCGTAACCGCCATTGGGACAGACTGGTACATGTCACTAATGTTCCGTTGATGTGATGTTTAATGAACTGTGCACTATTTGTGGTTTATGATGTGTAATAAACTGCTGGACTTTATTTTACGTAAAAATATGCCTGTTTGGCTCAATCCGGCTACCATTTGAGTGTCCCCCAAAATGCTACCAGTGAGAAAAGTACTACGAGGGTCATTCCAGATATTCACATTTGTTTCTTTTGCAGGATGTGAAATTTATGCTTGCAGACCAACTGAGCCTTTCTTCGGAGCCACTTTCCAGACATTGCCAATTACAGCTCAGTATCGCCTCCCAGCCATAGCCAGCAGGAAAGTCTGAGGCTTGCAATCTATGCTGCATGAATGGGGTGCGGCGCTGTCTGTAGCCACCAGAGGGCACCTGCACCCCATCTCCTGCACAGGCCGCAAGCCATGGATTTTCCTGCCGGCTGTGGCTGGACGGCGGTGTGTGCAGTGGGTCGTGAAGTCTGGTGGAGCAAGCGACATGTGGTGGGGCAAGCGTGTGATGTGCAGCAGGTGTGCAGCCGTGTCCCGTTGGTGGTACCGCGCAAAGTACTGGTACCACCAGAGGTTGCCATATTAGGACATCCATCACTTGGGTTGTCTCAATATGGCTTCCAGCGTACTTCTGGTTGGTGTGGTGAATTGTGGGACTCGGTCTCGTACAGGGGGAAGGATATGACAGACAACATTAGATAAGTATTATAATAGATACTCTACAAGCTATGTAATCTAACGAAAAAAAAACAAAAAACTATTGCAAATCAGTTTTTTATATAAAGTACATGTTAATAAAATTTTAAAAAATTGTTCAAGGTGTAAAGAATCCCTGAAGACTTAAAGTTGACCTTTCATGAGTTTGAATATATTAAACTGGCCACATCATGGAATAGTGGCTTCACAGCTGAGTAAAATGTACTTTTATTTTTTAATTGCTCCTCTCTATTGCAGAGATCTTAGCTTGTAAAATGTAGGTTATAATTTATATATATATAGTACAATGGATCGTTACCAGAGATCTGTCTACTTCCCTTGTGTTCTACCCGTTTAGATTCAGTAGGAGAAAGCAAGGCTAAATTTGCAACATGTAACAAACTTTGTAATATAACAAATAACCTTTGTTGCGATGTTTAATGTGGTTAGTACCATCTGGCAGCATTAGCTGCATTACTTAGTGTTTTCTCCCTTAAGATCTTAGTGCATTGTGGATGAACCCTAGCATTCTGCGTAGTAGCAGTCATCTTGAGAGAGGAGAGAGAGGATTCATTTAGAGCACATGTGTTCTCTTGTTTTCCTCTACTGCTCTTAAAACTCCATCATAATTGTCAAAGTATATCTGGTAAGAGAACTACCTCTTCCTTGATTTTATAATGTTTAGGATTGTTGCTAGGTTAAATAGCAGAGTTGTGTCTGTTATGGACATATTGTCCAAATGTCTATGTCTCCATCTTCTTGGGTAGGTTTTTTCTGTACTGTATATTGTCATAGCTATTGACCCATAAACAAGTTAGACTATAGGAACGTCTGCTTATTTGGAAGACAGAGAAGGTTTATGATGTATGCCAGATTTCACCCTGTATCAAGGTGTAAGAAGGTAAATACCAGCATGAGACTGAACAATCATAAACAGTCAGCATCAAACAGTTAAGAAATGAACATGCCCTCCGCTCCTCTCTGATCTCTGCAGAGACCGGGTAGAGTTAAAGCAGAGCTGAGTTTTGTATCATTGCAAACACTTCCCTATACTATCTCACAGCTCTATCAGTGTGGGGAGATGTAAGAGCTGACTGCACTGTGCGATGAAATTTGGAAGTGTTTGTAATGATACATAACTGTGTAGCTACTGCGTCAAGATACAGCAGAGCTGAGTAATATATTATAACAAACACTCCCAAGATCCCATCATACAATGCTGTCAGCTCTCATCCTCCCCTCACGCTGACTGCCATGAGATGAGTTCCATATTTCTTGTAAAACCACCTCTATAAGACTAAGGATACAGAAGCAGGTGTGTCAAGAACACTACTGCCTTTTCTTGAGCATTCACTAGATGCCCCTTGAGGTTGTTTACCCATTAAAAAATTCAGATTGAGGACAAGCCAACTTGACAGGTAAGAAGGATGACTATGGCACTGGTTAATAAATACAACCTTTAAAGCATAACCTTAGTATTATTTATTTCATAAATCAATAGTACACATAAAAATAAGAAACTTTGATAAAATTTGTCTTCAGTGAACAATTTTTTTTATTACTGATATAGAAGATGATAGTTTCTACTGACATGATTCTATTGTAAAAGGAAGGCGCAGGGAGGAAGGTGGAGCTAAAGGCAGAGGGAGGAGCTAGATGCAGAGGGAGTAACTAGAGACAGAGGGAGGAGCTAGAGTCAGAGCTCCTCCTTCCCCCTCCACCTCCTTTCTGCACAGAATCTTATACAAACCAACTGTCATCTGTTATCATGGTAATATAATAATCTGTATCCATTGAAGACAGATTTGACCTTAGAACTGAGAATTTTGAGAATAAATGATCAGTCCAGGAGGAGAAAGAAAAAATGTATGTAATAAGATATATTACAAAGTTCCTTAATTCATGTATATTATTGATTTATGAAATAAAAATAAAAATTACAGTTACTCTTGAAAGTCATTTTCACCTTTTTGCTGAATCTGCCAGAAGATAGATGATGATCATTACTGTGATAAATAACAGGTTAGTGTCAATTTGCATGCCTAAACACTTCTGGCGTGTTCCCTTTAAAGAGCTTATTCCACCAAAAGTATTTATCACCTATCCATGGGGTAAATGTGTGATCATGGGGTCCAAACAATGGGACCAATGTTCACCCGCATAAGTGTATAACATGGCCAAGTGCTATCCAATGTTTTATCGGATAGCACTTGGCAAATGTTATACTAGGGGCGGTGTAAGTCTGTGATTTTTTTTCTCGTGCCGATTCGGTGCGCACCTATTCAATTCTATGGATGCGAACAGAACTTTGGCCTGCACTCGGAACCAGGCTGGGGGCGTGATAAACGATTATTCAGGCTGCAAACCAAAACGCCCAGGGGGACTATTGCATATGGCCCCCGCGTCATTATCATCCTAATTAGTAAGTCTAAAAACGTTTTTTTAGCAGATTGAAAGCAAGCATTTGGCAGAGAGAGGGATTTATTTTTTAAAAGATCTGCCAAACATGTACGGCGCATGTTGGATACGGGTGAATAGAGTATCATACCCAGTAGATGCCGATATGTTATACAGCAGCAGTTATACAGCAGCAATCTGAGCTAAGCTCTGATCAATGCTGTTAACATGTTAAATGCAACTACCAATCTCTGACAGTGGCATTTATGGGACATGATCACAGTGTGTACGCTGTTTATGTCATCCATCACCACCTACCCAGCGATCACAGGGGGCTGTTTGGCTGCCAAAAGAGATCTGCAAAATTCAGTGGTGCTGCTATATATAGAAGTAAAAAGTAGAGAAAAATGTAAAAATCAAACAAAATAAATACAACATTGTCTTTTGATTCATTCGTTTCCCGCCTATAATAATAAAAAAAGCAGTTTCACTACAACTGTAAAGGTCCAATAACTCAAAATAATAAAAATCAAAATATTAGAATTGTTCTTTATGGGAACCACCTCCCATTAAGATGGAAACAAACATAATCATTTCTGATCTGACCAAAAATGGTATCAATATAAATGTCAGCTTACTGCACAAAAAATAAGCCCCTACGAAACATAAAAAAAAGTTACAGGTCTCAGAAAACAGTAAGGCTACGTTCACACATTGCGTATTTTGCCGCGTTTTTTTACGCGCGCTTTTCAAAATACGCAATGTGCCTTTTGTCTGCCTGCAAAATGAATGGGAAATTCACTTTGCAGTGCAGACATTGCGTAAAAATACGCAGTGCGTTTTCCGGGAGAAAACGCAGCTCCGTAAACAATTGATATGTCAATTGTTTACGCAGCTACTTCTGCGTATTCTCACAGAGGGGAGGAAGAATCCTGCTTCCTCCTCCCCTCTGTGACAGCTGTGGCCGCCCATTAGATTTCACAGTGTATTAATACACACTGTGAAGTCTAAATTAAACAAAAGCAAGTGTCTGAAAAATAAAAAAGAATCAATACTTCACCTGTCCGACGCCTTCTGCCGCTGTGTGATCCCCGGTTCTATGTCAGATCTCTTCTGACAAGACCTGTGGTGACGTCAGAGGGGGGGCGTTCCCGGGCACTCGCGGTCATGTGATACATATCACATGACCGCGAGCAGCCAATCAGCGATGGGACCGCCCCGGGAACGCCCCCCCTCTGACGTCATCACAGGTCCTGTCAGAAGAGATCTCACTTGGAATCGGAGATCGCACAGCGGGAGAAGGCGTCGGAGAGGTGAAGTATTCATTCTTTTTTATTTTTCATTAACTTACTTTTGTTTAATTTAGATTTCACAGTGTATATTAATACACTGTGAAGTCTAATGGGGCGGTCACACATGTCACAGAGGGGAGGAGGAAGCAGGATTCTTCCTCCCCTCTGTGACATCACTGCGCTTTCTGGGGGAAAGAAAGCACAGTGTGTGAAAGCCCCTGCGTATTTTGCTGCACTTTTCTGCGTGGCCGAAAAACGCGGCAAAAAGCGCGCGCAAAAAAGCGCAGCAAAACACGCAAATGTGTGAACTTAGCCTAAGACCGTTTTTTTAAATTTTATTTTACAAAATTCTGACTTGTTTTCACCACAAAAATAAAATAAACCTATTCAGGTTTGGTATCACAGTATTTGAACAGATGTGAAGAATCATATATATTAAAGGGAATCTGTCAGCAGGTTTTTGCTACCTCGCCTGAGAGCACTATAATGTAGGCAAAGAAACTCTGAATTTAAAAATGTATCACATAGATTACTGGCTGCAGCTGTTCTGACACAATCAAAGCATTTAGTTTTAGCCATACAGCAGAGCTGAGATAGCTGCCTCCACCAGTACATTGACTCTGAGGTGTCTATCACAGCAGGACGTGTGTTGGACTGCCATGCCGTGAAATAATGGCCGCTTTACACATCCCAATATCGTCGTCCAACTTCGATAAAAAGTCACGTGGTTCGTGCGTTGGCCCCGATATCGTTCATGCGTTGTGTGGTGTAAATGTGCAATTCGATGCAAGAACGATGCCAAAACGAAATCGGGGAAGAATTGTGCAGGCTCTCCAACTGCCCGATATTGGATGGACGATCTGGCCGGATCGTGCTGTGTGACAGCCCAACACCGACTTGGAGAACAACTTCCCCTATTCTCTCCCATGTTAAATGGTCGTTCCCTGGTTCGCGCGTACAAAGGAGTGTAGACATCGCAGTTGTGTTGCCTGCCGATATCTCCCTGTGTGACAGCTCCTATGCAATCTTGGATTTCAGCCAAAAAAAGGGTACGCTCCCGTCCC
The DNA here is from genome assembly GCA_033576535.1 of Allobates femoralis. Lineage (NCBI taxonomy): Eukaryota > Metazoa > Chordata > Amphibia > Anura > Aromobatidae > Allobates > Allobates femoralis. The sequence goes on from JARQOC010000005.1 coordinate 498,596,897, forward strand.
GTTGTATACAATATCGAAACGATGTTGGGACGTGTAAAGCAGCCATAAGTCCTGCAATGGTAATCACCAGGTGATAAAACCTTTAGTTTATATAAACAATGGCACAAAGCCTGATAAGAGAGACACAGTTTCTTTTTTTTTGTTTTTTTAACCCTTACAACTTGCTGTCCTCCGCTTACATAGCAAAAACCTGCTGAAAGATTCTCTTTAATGAATGCCAAGAAAGCAAACTACGACAAACAATGTCAGAATTAAGCTTTGTGCCATCTTGCACTTGGAAATTTTTATTTTTAATGCGTTATATGATCTAATTAAAGGTGTCAATGAAAACTACAACTCGCCCTGCACACATCAAGCTCTCATTCGGCTATGTTGATGGAAATGTAAATGAGATCTGACTCTTGGAAGAAAGGGAGGAAAAAACTAAAAAAAAATGAAAATTGGCCGCGGTGGGAAGGGGGTTAGCCTACAATCTGTGTTTAACCACTTAGCTACGTGAATACTGACATTATAACGTGAGTCATTGTGAAACACTGCTGAATCTACCAGACAATCCTGGAAATGTGCGAATATTGCACCTAACATCAGTGCAATCTGCTAGAGAAATATCCTGCAGAGGACATATTCATTAAAAGGAAATAAATCATGAAGATGACACACACACAATTTAGGAATTTATTGGGCATGTTTCATAAAGAAGAGGTAAATGTTATTAAGAGTTCGATTGTCCCTTTCATTGAGCTGAAATTCAGCCCTTAGAAGTAGTTGACGACTCGTCTGATGGACTGGATGTTCGCACTCTGGGCCTGCCATTCATTAAATGTGCGGAAGTCTCCTCTCTCCACAATGTACATACGTCCACGATAGTTGGGCTCTTCATACAGTACCCAGCTAAAATATATATATATCAAAAAATTAAAATGGATATTAAATGTACTCTGATTCAATTTTCTTATGCAGAAATATATAGTAACAGAGTTTTAAGTTGGAAAACAGTTTATCCAGTTAATCCGGTTGAACTTACCTCCTCGAGTGTTGATCCGGAGGAAGGCAGAAAAATAAAAAATAAAAAACCATGGGGCAAAAGTCCTCATTTTAGGGGAAACATTCCATTTTTGACTTTGAATATGGCAGTCAAAATTAAATCTCTGGATCAACAGCCAATCTAGTAACCGTGTTTTGTAATTCTGTAAACCCTCATGAACCGCTAACAGTTCCTCTATTAGTCAGTTTGCAATATCATTTATTGAACCAGGCACAGGATCAATTATACTATTTAGTACAATATAACAAATTGGTTACACCGTATAGCAATTATAACCAAAAGTAAACGTGGTAGCCACAGGTAGTGGTTGACACATAAGCCATAGGGGGATTTGAACCATAACCATGAACCATAGCAACACTTAAGAGGGTTGACCAATGAAAACAAGTGGAGAGGTATTGTTTGACTGATCGGTGGGTGTCCAACTGTTGACACCTGCATTAATTGGAAGATTAGGGAATTTTTATCCATAATAGAGCGGCAGGTCAGACTCCCAACTGCTGCTCCATTTATTCTCTATGGGGCTGTCAGAAAAAGGGAAAGAATCGAACAGTGATTAAGCATGTGCATTAGGCTAGGGTCAGATTAACGTTTTGCTGGGGTAGCGCTAAAAACATAGGATTTGGCCGCAATAACGCGGTGCTAATGCTATGTTAGCAAAGACGCTTTCGGAGGGGTCTTTGATTGCGTTAGGAGAATTCATTCAGATGCCGGCGTTGGAGCCGCGGTAAGGCCCATCTCCCCATAGATTAACATTAGCAGCGTTATCGCGGTTCTAACATAGCATTAGCACCACATTATCGCTGAGAAATCCTATGTTTTTAGCGCTACCCCAGCAAAACGTTAATCTGACCCTAGCCTTACTGCTTTATTCTACCCAGGACCAAATTCCCAGTTCTGCCGATGGGCACTGGTCCCAATAGCCAGACCCCCAGCGACCAATAGGTTATCATCTATCCTATGCATAGATGATGAGATTACGTGACAACTTGTTTTCCTTGGAAACCTCCTTTAAGGCCATTTGGTATTATTCTAATTTGCTATGTATGTGAATGAGGCCTCTTGGACTATTTACTAACTGGCTGCAAGCAAATTTCTTTACTTGATGGGCCACTATAAAAAAATTAAAGACAGAATCTGCTTTATGTATTTCACATGTATACAGATTCTGCAGCTAGGCGTCCAAGACATTCTTGGAGTGCATATTGCTGTATTAGCATACTATATGTATGCATGGACCAATTCACTAAATCTTTTCCACTGAATAATAAGCACAAAGTTGCATTTTCTGGAGATCTGTTCTAGCACATTGATCTCTGCACCGTTTATGCTTCTTACCTCTAGAAGGACTCTGCTGTCTACATTGTGCTCCTCTTAATGTGATACTCACGCTCCATCACCATAGACCTTGATGGCTTTACACAGTTCTTGTTCCATCCCCGTCCTTGGAGGAAAGGACAATCCTCACAGAACTCCATGCATTGACCGGTGAAGTTACACCCCTCAAACAGCTCCAGTCTGTAATGTTCTCCATGCTACAAGATAGGGACAAAAGTGTGACTAAGGATATACAGCATTTTGCCAGTGCAGAACTGACTTTGACATGTACGGACCTAATTCATCAAACTGATTATGCTAGAATTCTGGAGTAATTGCTTTTAGTCTTTTTAATACATTCTCACCCACCCAAAATGTTCAAAGCTGCGGTGGACCTGAATGTTACACCTCAACTCATCTAATCCATAATAAAGCTGTGGCATCCCTGACTGAGTAAGATTTGTGACAAGTCACACAGAGGTGCACACCTCAGATGCTCCTCCTTCATTTAGACATTGGCCTCTTAATGTATCTGCAGTGTCTGACTCCTATTCACGTACTAATCGAAACCTATATTGTTGATCACCGGTCTTGATGATACATGGTATCCAAATATATTGTCCTTGATTCATCAAGACTGGAAATGTTTTCACTAGTCTTCTTGAGGGGACTTGATTAAGTCAGAAGCTCCTGATTCATGAAGAGCCACTTCAAGACATTTCTTCTTGATTCAAAAGCATCTAACGAGTGGTGTGCATCTTCATGAGCCATGCCAGAATCTTACTCCATTCTCTGCCATGCCCCCTTGTCATCCCAGCTCCATCTATTTTGGCAGAGTTAGGAGAAACTTGTGTGAAAATGCAAAAAGTCACTAAAGTTATGCTCAACACTGAGTTGCGTCAAATTTTGGCAAATATTCAAGGCAATTTACACTAGATTTCAGGCAAAATTACTTTGATGAATAAGGGCCAATGTTTGTGGTGACATCCATCCATGGTCTCATCCATCACGCAAATATTCACTTTAAGCTTTGTTCTTATGTGTCAGTGACTCCATCATAGATTCAATGATTTTTAATGTAAGACATTCTACCCTATTTATTTACAGTAAAATTCATGACACCATGACAGAAACAACTTTGAGAAAATTAAAGCTATGTAAGATATAGTTTCTAATATTTAGGGTCACCAAAAATGCTTATGGGTTTATAGTAGCAAAATAGCTCCTGTCCTTATGACTTAAGGCAGCAAGGCATATGGACGTGGTATAAACATTCCACCACTTAGGATCTATAAGCAAGAGCAGAGATCTTCTAGTTAACAGAAGCCCCTAGATTGGTGGGCTGTACCCACTTAATACATAGCAGCTTTATATTTGTACGTGATTATCTAGGGTAGGGATCCTCAGCCTGTGGCTCGGGAGATACATTTGGCTTGTAGGGCCATGTTGTATGGCTCACAGTGGCTTGTCAGGTAGGTGTATTGGCACAAGGTTTAGCAAACAACTATGAAGAGAAGTTCATTAGATGGGACTTTTTTCAGTAGCATCACACATTAGAGCAGAACTAGATGTGTGTATACTTATTGTGTTGGGATGATAAATAAAGTAAGCTAGGGGTAGGATGATACTGCCAGTTAGACAGGGTGCTTGAAGCTGGTTGTGATAGTATGGTGAATGTGCTGGATGCTAGAATATCGAAGGGGTAAAGTGGGAACCCTTAGGTGTAAGTACATTGTTTATAGGTTACTTGGGCACAACTGGACTTTAGGGTTCTTCGTGTCATTATGATGTAAGTGGTAGGGGTCTCGTTGAATGTGGCTCATGACCACCTATCAGAGGTGAGTGTGGCTCTAGAGGGAAGAAAGGCTGGGGTCAACTGATATCGGGGGTCCAAAGCTGACTCACAGTGGTCAGCTGAATGCTGAGGACTCTATATTTTTATGAATCATCCAATATTAGATATAACTTCTCTACGTGAATTAAAGACTTATGAATAAGAATCATTGTCAGGAACTAGTAAAAGAAAAATTTGTTACAAAAGCAAAAGTATGAAAGGTAACAAACCATTCTGACTGGTCTGCTGGAGCCCATGTGATCATTGTGTCCATTCCAGCGATGGAAGTCTGGATATTCTCCTCGTTCCAGAATGTACTGCTGTCCTTTAAAGTCGGGATGGTCATAACAGATCCAGGCTCCACTTTCTACGCGGATGGAATTGACCCGATTCATGAATCCCCTGTCTTGAAAATTATCGCAGTCTCCAAAGACCTCTAGTTTCCTTCCCGTGAAACATTTTCCCTCATAGAAAATGATCTAAGACAAAAAGAGGGAAAATCTCCTTACATATACAGCCAAGTATGTAGAAGGTGGCACTAACTTCTTGTCTCATTGAAATTTAATATATATGATCGGTATATAGAACAAATCTCAACAAAGATGATTTGTTTTGTAGGAAATGACTTGCAGATGCTTCTGTCAGATAAAAATGTTTAATGTCTCTGAAGGATTTACCCAAAAAATCACTCGAATCCAAATATGTATCAACTTATATACCGTGATCTTAAAAAATGATACTACATTACTAACATCTACCTCCATCATTGCTCATGAGCTCATGTTGGGAAGCTCCCCAAGACATTGGGAGTAATATTGCAACATTTTAATAGACATAATGTCTCAGAAAATGGTTGTTATTAGTCATATAGTCATTTGAGTTGATATATATTTCATCATAACCCTTGGGACAACCATCATCAAAGCATGAAAAAGCAATTACAGTCACAATGGTAAAAAAAAACCTAATCTTAAGGATAAAGGCATCCATTCCAATGTTTGCTGAGTAATGCACATAATATGATTGACCAAGAGAATAGAGGAAGGGAAGGGATTTTTTCTCCTCAATGTGGAGTCTTAGGCTGCTTACACATAACGATTTTCGGTCATCCGATTGTATCAGTTTCAAAACGGATACAATTGGATCCGAAATCGGACCCCATGTTCCCCTATGAGAATTGGATCGGATCGGATCGGATGTGCCACTATTGGCATCCGATTTTGGCACCATCCGATCCCATCCGATGTAATCACGGGCACAAAATCGTAGCCTGCTACGATTTTGTGTCCATGACTCACATCGGAAAGCCTAGTGCCCACAGCATAGGAGGCTATTGACATCGGATCTGAGTTCACCTCGGATCCGATGTCGGCTCCGTATCCCCTGTCTTTCCCTGCTTCTTCTCCTCCATCTTCTGCCCTCTCCTATTCTATATGCTGTGCCCCCACTATTCTTTGCTGTGCCCCCTCTTCTCTATCCTCATCTATCCCTATCCTGTCCCCTGTCCTCTCCCTGTGTGTAAAAAAAAAAAAAACTCCTCCGGGAGCATACATCACCTGTCACCGGCTCCAACGCTGCACATCAGGACTGAAGGACCTGTGATGATGTAAGAGCCCGGTCACATGACTCGTCAGCTGACCGGGTCTCTTACATCATCACAGGCTCTTCTGCTCTGATCGTGCTGCAGCGTTGGAGCCGGTGAGAGGTGATGTATACTCCGGGAGGAGTTTTTTAAATTTTTTACACACAGGGAGAGGACAGGGGACAGGATAGGGATAGATGAGGAGAGAGAATAGGGGGACACAGAATAGCATAGCGGGGGCACAGCATATAGAATAGGAGAGGGAAGAAGATGGAGGAGACAGGAGTAGGGAGAGACAGGGGACCGCAGGATCCACACGGATCCTGCAGATCGGATGGCTATTTGCCATCCGATTGCAGGGATCCGTATGGATCCGTGCCTGTCTGTGGGATCCCCCTTCAAAGTCGGATCCCACGGACAGGCACAAAAACGTAGTGTGAAACCAGCCTTAGTGTTGCCACATGGGTTTTTTTTTGCCTTCCTCTGGATCAACATGTTAGGCTATGGGTGAACTAGATGGACTTAAAGTCTTCCTTCAACTTCCTTAAACTGTGTCTGTCTTATTCACAGGAGCCCCAAATTACATCATGTTATTTCAAGTGTGGCCTCAATAGTTTCTTATAAAGAAGCAAAACTACAGTTTATCCTTGACATCAGCACCTATGCCTCTTTTAGTTAATCCCAGTATTGTATTAGCCTTGCAGCAGCTGCCTGGCATTGATCACTAAAGTTGAGTTTGTAATACAGACCCTGTCATTATGAAATCTTTGAATATTAAAATAATGATCTGTCTATCATGGTACTTAATTCCTGCAGTACTCTAGGGTGGATGTCATCCGGGTGTGTGGATTTTTTCTACTTTATTGATTTTAAGTTGGCCCGATACATTCTGCTGGGAGAATTTCTGGTTCCCTGATCATGTCATTGTCATGTTATTTTCTTGTATAAATACTGTAGAGAAGAAGCATTTAGTGGTTAGTAGTATTAATCCTAATTCCACCTTCTTGTAGGTGAGGTTTCTAGCACTAGTATAAATTTAATTATCTGCTCTAATCCAAACTTCTGGCATACTTTTCTTGTGGTGATGCACAACAATTAAAAGATGGAGTAAATTCATTGAAGGGGTTGTACTTTCTAAAATGACAGGTCTGCAGTCACTTTTTGTGTCACCCTATGTGACTGCAGACTTGTGAATCCTGACAATACGCTTGCATTGAATGAGGTTGCTCCCATCCAGTCGGATTCTGGCAGGGAGTATGCATATCACATGTTATTGACCACGTGACCGCCGTTATCAGCTTTGATACCTTTGATAAGGCACAGAATGCAAAAATGAGGCTTCACAAATTGGCAGTCATATACTGTAGAGATACATAGAGTGACTGCAGATTGTCATTTTAGACCAGATAACCACTTGAAGCTTCTTACACCGCTTTGTGAACTTGGTGCATCTTTTTCCACCGCACACTTCAATGAGACTGATGGACAAAGTGCCAGCCTTGAGGAGATTGTACCAATGTAAATATTGATTTTACCTACACTGTGTGCAGAATTATTAGGCAAGTTGTATTTTAAAGGATTATTTTTATTATTGATCACCAACTATGTTCTCAATCAACCAAAAGACTCATAAATATCAAAGCTTAATATTTTTGGAAGTTGGAGTGTTTTTTTTTTTTAGATTTGCTATCTTAGGAGGATATATGTTTGTGCAGGTAACTATTACTGTGCAGAATTATTAGGCACTTAATAAAAATCAAATATATTCCCATCTCACTTGTTTATTTTCACCAGGTAAACTAATATAACTGCAGAAAATTAGAAATAAACATTTCTGACATGCAAAAACAAAACACCAAAAAAATGAGTGATCAATATAGCTACCTTTTCTTTATGATGACACTCAACAGCCTCCACCATAGATTCTGTCAGTTGCTTGATCTGTTTATGATCAACATTGCGTGCAGCAGCCACCACAGCCTCCCAGACACTGTTCCAGAGGTGTACTGTTTTCCCTCCCTGTAGATCTCACATTTTAGGAGGGACACAGGTTCTCTATGGGGTTCAGATTAGGTGAACAAGGGGGCCATGTCATTATTTTTTCTTCTTTTAGACCTTTACTGGCCAGCCACAGCTGTGGAGTAGTTGGATGCATGTGATGGAGCATTGTCCTGCATGAAAATCATGTTTTTCTTGAACGATACCAATTCTTTCAGTACCACTGCTTGAAGAAGTTTCTTTCAGAAACTGGCAGTAGGTCCGGGAGTTGAGCTTCACTCCATTCTCAACCCGAAAAGGTCCCACAAGTTCATGTTTGATGATAACAGTCCATACCAGTACCCCACTTCCACCTTGCTGGCATCTGAGTCGCAGTGGAGCTCCCTACCCTTTACTGATCCAGCCTCTGGCCCATCCATCTGGCCCATCAAGAGTCACTCTCATTTCATCAGTCCATAAAACCTTTGAAAAATCAGTCTTAAGATATTTCTTGGCCAGTCTTGACGTTTTATCTTATGTTTCTTGTTCAAAGGTGGTCGTTTTTCAGCATTCCTTACCTTGGCCATGTCCCTGAGTATAGCACACCTTGTGCTTTTTGATACTCCAGTAACGTTGCAGCTCTGAAATATGGCAAAACTGGTGCAAATGGCATCTTGGCAGCTTCACGCTTGATTTTCCTCAATTCATGGGCAGTTATTTTGCGCCTTTTTTTGCCCAAAACACTTCTTGAGACCCTGTTGGCTATTTGCCATGAAACGCTTGATTGTTCAGTGATCACGCTTCAAAAGTTTGGCAATTTCAAGACTGCTGCATCCCTCTGCAACACATCTCACAATTTTGGACTTTCGTCAAATCTCTCTACTGACCCATTTTGCATAAGGAAAGGCATTTGCTTAATAATTAAGCACACCTTATATAGGGTGCTGATGTCATTACACCACACCCCTCCTCATTACAGAGATGCACATCACCTGATTTACTTAATTGGTAGTTGGCTCTCAAGCCTACACAGCTTGGAATAGGACAACATGTATAAAAAGTATCATGTAATCATAATACTCATTTGCCTAATAATTCTGCACACAGTGTAGGTCTGCTGAGAATTGAATGTGTATGAGACCTCAGAAGTCTTCTGACAGTAGATGTTGGAACACCTAAGGATCAGAAAGTTGAATTTCAAAAGCCCTATTCTTTTGTTCTAGGTGAGAACACCTAAATGCTTGGTCAAGCTGAGCACATTGTCCGTATGACTAGGATGAATCAGTAGGATGGAAAGGTGTTCAATGGACAGTCATCTAATGTGTAAGGATAGAATTAGACTTTACCCGTAACAGACCTCAGTCAGGTACTCAAATTACATGCTGCTTAGTATATGAACTGGATCTGTAAAGGCGGTTTCATATATGTGTTTTTTTGCATCCAGCGGTGATCTGGCAAAAACCGCATCCGACCGCATCTGTTTTAAATTGTAAAACATGATGCAGTTGGAGACTACCGCACTGGTATTATAACGGACCCATCAGCCGGATCCGGGATAATACCGGTGAGTAATCTCCGGCTGCATCAGGTTTTTATCCATTTTTTTCTGGAGTTTCTTTTGAGGATCCTCCAAAAGATAGATAGCCAGACAGATAGAACTTACCAGTCTCCCGTTCTCTCGCTGCTTGCGTCCAGGGATGTTCATTAAGCTTCATGAATATTCACTACATTGGACTGCAATGGCTAATCACAGATGCTCACTCTCTGTGAGAGTGTCTGTGATTGGCTGTTGCACTCAGACTGCGCTCCCACAATCTGTACCGGTGTCTGTGCTTGGTTGCCATGCATATTAGTGTATGGCAACCAACCTGCCATCAAATATGTGTTAAATAAATAAATAATTGGGAAAAAATGCTTAGGGGTCCCCGTATTTTTCCATTCTAAACACAAATAAAGTAGATATCCATGGGCTGCCACTCCCAGCTGTCTAGTTTTACTTTGGCTGGCAATACAAGATAAAGTGGAGCCCAATTTTGTAATTATTTAAATAATTTTAAAAAATGTGTGGGGTTTTCCCTATTTTTAATTGCCAGCCAAGGTAAAACTAGGCAGTTCGGAGCCATTATTCTCAGTGTGGTGGGGCCTGCAGACACCCCAAAAATTGGTGCATTCATTAGAAGCACCAAGTCCTGGAGCTTTGCCCGACTCTTCCCGATGCCCTGGTGCGGTGGCGACATCAGGGTGATAGTGACAGCTTGTCATTAAGCCCTGAATTGGTAATGTCATGTGTCTTCTGATACCCGCCCATTACCATTCCAGTAAGTGAAGAGTTAATAAACACACAAACACACACACGAGGTCCCAGAAAGCACACTCATCTCTCCTGCATCGGAATTCATGCTGAAAGAGGAAGCATCCTATTGATGTGAGCTCTGAGGACACAATGATGGCACCATGAGGGTTGGCCATGTCTGCAGTCAGCTGACACGATTGCCATGGTGACCGTGTCAGCTGACATAGTTACCATGGTGACCTTACACTGCACTACTGACATGGCCGCAGCTCTTGGGCCATCTGTGTGTCCTTGGAACTCATGCTGATAGGATGCTTCCTTCTTCAGCACGACTTTTGATGCAGCAGAGATGAGTGTGCTTTATGGGACCTTGTGGATTATCATCAGAGGGTACGTTTTGGGGTTAATAAATGGAATAATGAGGGTTTTTAGTGTGTTTTATTTCTAATAAAGGAAATTTCTGTGTGTGTATGTGTTTTTAACTCATCTCTTACCGGATTGGTAAGGAGCGAGTATCAGAAGACACCTTACATTACCAATCCATGGTTTAATGACAAGCTGTCTATACTCAGCTGTCATCAACCCTTTCTATCACTCTGATGCTACCACACCAGAGCTGGGCAAAGAGACAGGAATTGGTCCTTCTAATGAATGTGTCAATTTCTGGGGTGGCTGCGGGCAGCTATTTTACAGTGTGGGGGGCCCAATAACTATGTGCCCCACCACACTGAGAATACCAGCCCTCAGCTACCTGGTTATACCTTGGCTGGCAATTAAAAATAGAGTGAAGCACATACCTTTTTTATTATTTATTTAAATAATTAAAATAAAGTACTCCCCTGTATTTTTTATTGCCAGTGAATGTAAAACTAGGCAACTGGGAAGGGGGCAGACTGCAGCTGTCCACTTTAAAAATAGGGCAAAGCCCACACATTTTTTTAAACTACTTATTTGCTGAGAATTAAAAAATATTGGAGACCCCTATGCATTTTTTTCTCTGTTATTTATTTATTTTACAGACTATGATGGCAGGTTGGTTACTATACACTAATGTATATAGCAACCAAGCACAGACACAGGTAAAGATTGTGGGGAGCACTCTGAGTGGAACAGCCAATCACAGATGCTCTCACAGATATATAGGAACCCCATCCTAGTAGATATGTCCCCACCATGGTATATATGATCCCCATCCTGGTATATATGCCCTCATCCTGGCATATAGGTCCCCCATCATGGAAAATATGTTTCCCCATCCTGGTTTATATGTCCTCATGCTGGGTCCATCCTGGTATGGATAATCCTACCCTGTATATATATATGTTCCCCATCCTGGTATCTATGATCCCCATCCTGGTATATATGCTCCCATCTTGATATATATGTCCTCATTTAAGCCAATCCTGGTATATATGTTCTTCATCCTGGTATATATGATGTTCTTCTTGATATATATATCCCCCACCCTGGTATTTATGTTCCCCATCGTGGGCCCATCCTGGTATATATGTTTCCCATCCTGGCATGCATGGTGACCATCCTAGCACATATGTTCCTATTCTGTTTTTGATGCATAATTAAAAACAAAAACATTCTACCCACCTTTTCTTTACTTACATGTCACCTGGTGTCCTCTGTAGCCAGCACACAGTGGTCGGCAGCTGACACTTGAGTGCACATCAATGTCGCATGACGTCACTGTCATGACCTGCCCTCAACCACTGTACTGCCGATGTCAGCTGCCAGCTATTGTTTAGCCGGCAGCTTGTATCGTAGTGTAGGGACCGACTGGTCTCTGTACCACGATGCATTTCAGCTGGATGTGCATCCAGCTGAAGTATGTACTGTACCCCCAGACCCGGTCATGGTCGCCACACCTGCGACCATGATCATTATGCCCCTGCTCACTAACAAAAAAAATATTGGCTGTAAAGTATATGCATTCATTCACATATATACATATCTAGACGTGTCTGAGTGTACAGACACTAGGGATACTTACAGTGTGATAGGCTTTCATTGATTCTCCTCTCTGATAGAATTTAATGTAGTGATATATCAAATGATGAGCATGAAACTTAGATTGAAATCATTTATAAATGAAGACAATATATCCATGACGACTGCAGAGCGTGGGGAGTATGAGGCTATAATAAGCCACCATCAATGTGGGGATCCAATTTAAGAATTACCAGTGTATATACTTAATATACTGTAATATATAGATATCTATATATTAAAGTCTGCTTTAAAATTGTTTTTTATAAAAGATTGGATGTTACAGTATGGCTAGTGGCCTTTTACACAGGTATATATTTTCCCCTGTCCACGGAAGGTAGTTATATGGCACAAATCCAGCAAAAGCTCATATGTTAGATATATATATACATATATGTACATTTTATATGTAAACAAGCTTCCAATATTCAATTATAAATTTATATATTAGATTCATACCAGAAAATATTAAAGTTTACTTGATTTAACACTTTATCAACCTAACCAGAAGCTACTAGTTTGGTAATAGTAGTAGGACTTATTAGTACATTTTGTATGATAGCATTCATGTATATATGTGTGTGTGCGTGTCTGAGTATAGATATGTATGTGTGTGTGTACATATGTGTGCATGTACGTGTGTCTGTATGTATATGTGTACATAGCAGAACTAAAACTCTTTACTTACTTTTCCAGAATACTGAGACATCTCTGCACTGGACAGTGTCCAAATGAACACAGGAGCCAACAAATGTGACAGGCAGAAAAATTGGACAGTCCAATATATATCACAGTTCAGACAGAGGCTGATATCGCGAGCCCCATAGAACAATACAGCAACTATAGAAGGTTTAACATTTTTGCTTGGTAGACACAATCCCCTCTATCTAACACTGCTGATCCCAGACTTTCAACATATTGTAGACATGTAGACAAAAGATTTGCTCTGCAGGAATTTGGCTGATGAGAATCGCTATTTCATTGCACCTTTTATGTATAGAGCATAAAGCATGTAGTGAAGAACTGCTCAGTGTTAACATGGAAGCTTTAGAGAAGTTTACCATATGCTGCGAATAACTTATAGAAATATGCATGAATCCACTAATAAATCCTGGGAATGAGGCACAGAAACAGGAATCGAGGTTCATGACCTGCTGCTGGTGCAACTTTTATAGTTCACATTACTGTAAAGCCAATTTTTAGGAAAATGTTATGGAAAAAAAGAATAAAAATATATCTAAATTTTAATGGTCAAATATATCAATGTTTAGTTAAGAAGAAGCGGCACTCATCCAGATAAAGTGCAAATACGGCTTTATTTATTAATCCATGGGGTCTACAAACAGGGAGGGTATGCAGGACGACGGTCACCGTTTCACGCCCTTTGGCGCCTCTACGGGTCCAAGAAGCACCAAAGGTCGTGAAACAGTGACCTTCGTCCTGCATCCCCTCCCCTCCCTGTTTGTAGTCCCTATGGATTTATAAATAAAGCAGCATCTGCACTTTATCTGGATGAGTGCCGCTTCTTCTTAACTACCGTTGGATCTTGCCGCTCAGTCGTGCAACACCTGGATCTGGACACCACTCTCCGAAGGTGTGCTTCATTCCGCATAAGGTCAGTGCCCGGATTCCTTTCCTTATATGTTTATGTCCATGTTTAAACTCATTTTAACTTCTAGAGGCACAGTTTCATCTAGTGCTTGAGTCGTTTATATAAAGGTGCCAATGGGTTTATCTGTCATTAATCTGCATGCCAATATATGGTACATGGAGGTTGATCTTGTCGACAGACTTGCTTAAAGTATATTATTATGGGGTTTTTTTAAAATTAGATTTGGTAAATAGTGTTTGACTTTTGATCAATGTTTTTTTTTTGTGAAATGTAATAAGTTCAAACACCGTGCAACTTTCTAATATACAGTATATGTGTTTTAAATTTGCCTCTGTATTGCAATCTGAAAGCATCTTACGTGACAGCTACTGTTTTATCAATACAGTAATATCACATTGAAACTCTGGATTTTATCCCCACCCTTCTGTAGGTCATTATATCAGAAGATCACATCATGTAATTACATTAGGACTAAATTAAAAAATAGATATTTATTTTTAACAAGCAGTGTAAGAAAATAGTAAAAAAAAATTTCTAAGAACTTTTTTATTTTGCTTAATTGTAAAATACAATACACTTATGTATGTACTATCTTCACAATTGCTAGTCAAATCACACAGGAAATGCAAAGAACAATTGCCAAATTGTTGCTTTTTCCCATTCCTCCCAAAATATATTAAAATTGAATCAGTTATTTACATGCCCTACAAAAGCGTTATATGAAAAAAAGAACTCATCAGCCAAAAATAGCCCGTATAACACTAAATCAGCAGAAGTATAAAAAATAAAAGCTCTTAGAATTCAGCGACATTGAGTTTATTTTTCCATAACGTGTAATTTTTTGCAAAATTAAAAAAAAACTTCTCCCCTCATGTGCTCTCTCTATTGAGCTGTCCTCCTCCTGTGTGCTCTCCTCCCTGTATGTAATGTATGTCAATAAATTTATTTTTACTTAAAAACCTGTTTCTGTGTTTATTTTTTTTAATAAATTGTTTAATTTCCTGGTAAAAAATGTGTAGGGCTTCGTAGTTTCTATTGCCAGTGCAGGTTAACCAAGCAGCTACTGACTGACAACCCCCCTTGCTGACAATGAAAAATACAGGGGAGACCTTTTTTTGTAATTATTTAAATAAATAATTTAAAAAAAAATTGGTATGGGCTTTACCATATTTTCTGTTGCCAGCCAATGTAAGGCCTGGGGCTGGAATTCTTATGGTGGGTTTACACACACCAATTTCTGTGTCCAATATCTGAACAGATCTCTGGTTGCAGTGAAATCATGGACACATAGTTCCATTTTGTGGCTGTGTACAAATGGAGCAATGTGTCCATGATTTCACTGCAACCAGAGATCTGTTCAGATATTGGACACAGAAATTGGTGTGTGTAAACCCACCATTAGCGTGGTGAGGCCCATGTGTTCTTGGCACCCCACACTGAAAATCGCAACCAGCAGCCAGCACAGAATTGGCGATTCCATGAGAGACGGTTACCCTGGTCTTCCACCTGCTGTGTAGCAGTGGCAAACGGGGTAATAAAGGGGTTGATGTCAGCTTTTTTTGGCAACTGATGTCAATCCCTATTGTTAATGTCAGCCGTCAGTATGACAGCTGGCCATTAGCATTACTTTTAGTACAGAGAAAAAAAAAACACACACACACACACAGAAATCCTTTATTACATACAAATTAAACAGACGCACCTCGTTATCCACTTTTTTAGCTCCCATCAAGTTCCCCTTCAACATAATCCATTGTAATCTTGCAGTGGGGTGGTGTGATGCGTCACACCGCCGCCATCTTTGTATAATCGAGTCTCCAAAGATGGCAGCTACATGAGTAAGTGCGCATGTATGTATATGTGTGTGCATGTATATTTGTGAGTATGTATATGTATGTGCTTGTATATGTATGTGTGTGTATATGTACGTGCGTATGTGTGTGTATGTGTTTGTATATGTATATGTGTGTATATGTATATGTGTATGAATGTCCATTTGTGTGTATATGTATATGTGTGTGTATGTATATGTATCTGTATCTGTGTATGTATGTGTATGCATATATGTGTGTATGTATGCATGTGTGTGTATGCATGTGTCTATATATGTTTGTATATGTATGTATGTGTATATGAGCATGTGTCGAGCCCCCAGGCCCAGGGGTACTTGGGTAGCAGACTCGGTGGGTAGTTTCAGGGATGTCACCGGTGGCAGTGCCTGATCCTGTGGCCTGGGTGACACTTCAAAAGGGGTTATTTACAGGGGAATAAGAGTTTTTGTCATGTGACGCCACCTGTAGTGTCCGGTGATGGGTAACTGGTGCCGCCACAGTCCGCCGGAGGTAGATGGTAGTGTGGCTTAGATGGCAAAGTCCCCTACAGGGAGGGCTGTTCTTACGGGGCAGCATTTTGAAAGCGAACAGGTAGATGTAGGAAAACACTCGCAGAGGCAAAGTCACTTTCTCTCAGGTACTTTACTGTCAACTCGTAGCCGCATCAGATACAGTTCACAGTTCAGTATTAGATGTTACAATTAACAGGTAGCTTTACAGGTGGCTGCAAGTGGATCCCAGGTGGTATGGTGGAACCCTTGGTGTACCTTCATTGACTAACCCGTGTCCGTTCTTCCCCACCTAGGATAAGCCTATACCTAGTAGCTCCGTGTAGGTAGTACTGGGGGTCCTCTCCGTTGTGGTGAGGAAGAAGGCAGACTGCTCCACTGTCAGGGTGCTGCGGCTGATAAACAAGCCACAACAGCCGGTTGCCGACTGCAAAGCTAGAGTTTGGCCGGATCTTCGGGCCTGGACTGGAGTATCCCCTGGAGTTTGGTCGCTCCACTCTGAGGATTTCCCTTTCTCTCTAGGGCCCTGACTTCTCTCGTCGGGTGCCCTCTTTCAGGACCTCCTCAAGATCCCTTCTTCTTCCCTCCGGTTCAGCTTGAAACCACCCTGGTTTGACCTTCTGCCTCATTCCAATTAGTCAAAGCCTTCCTAACTCCTCTCCTTCTCCTGATCCAAGACCCAGGACCAAAGACTTCCTTGATCCCCCTAGAGGTGAATACATCCCCTCCCGGGTAACCTCCCACCGCTCAGCTAATGTGGGAGTGCTGGGAATGGGTCCCACCCACCATCCTAGGGTCCCCTGCAGCTGGGGCATTTACACCTCCTTTATGGGAGCAATACCCCTCTGTGACGCCAGACCATGCGGGGCGCCACACATGTTTGTATATTTGTGTGAATGTATATGTATGTGTGTGCTCTGTATGATTGTGTATATAATAATAATACTAATTTTTATTTATATAGCACCAACATATTCTGCAGCACTTTATAATTCAGAGGGTATACGATACAATACAATAATGTACCATGTTCCAAATTATTATGCAAATGTTCTTTTTCTCTGATTTTCCTAAATGGTCGGTGCAAATGACAGTCAGTCAGTGTAATAAAGTCATCAACCGTTAGAGTATACATCAAATCTTATTGAAGAAACCTCCCAATGATAACAGTATTATCTTCGAAATTAAAAAAAACTCTAAATGCACTCTTCCAAATTATTAGGCACAGTAGAGTTTCTAAATATTTGATATGTTTGAAAGAACTGAAAATGCTCATTTGTTGAATTTGAAGCATGAGGAGGTCACAATCACTGAAATATAAAGCTATTTAACTACAAAACATCCTAACAGACCAAGTTACATGTTAACACAGGAACCCTTCTTTGATATCACCTTCACAAGTCTTGCATCCATTGAACTTGTGAGTTCCTGGAGAGTTTCTGCTTGTATTTCTTTGCATGATGTCAGAATAGCCAAAATAGAACTGCTGTTTTGATGTGAACTGCCTCCCACCCTCATAGATCTTTTGCTTGATTATACTCCTAAGGTTCTCTATAGGGTTGAGGTCAGGGGAAGATGGTGGCCACACTATGAGTTTATCTCCTTTTATGCCCATAGCAGTCAATGACACAGAGGTATTCTTTGCAGCATGAGATGGTGCATTGTCATGCATGAATGTTCTGCCATTTGAGTGCAGCTAAATGGTATTAATTGTGTTATACCAGTTACGACCCATAGAGGTCACTAGATACCTATGTATTATGTTTCCCCATACTTAAGAAGAATGTCTCCTTTAACAAAATTAGTCATATAGAAGGGAACGTCCCTACTCCTCTGTTATGAAGGAGACGCAGCCATTTTCCTGAGCTCCAGGCATCCTGAGAAGACATGAATCTTTAGCTCCTTCCCTTCTATGTACAAATCTCTTCACCTGTCGTGAGGTGATCTCAGTAAGAGAAAATGCCAATACATGTTTTTGTATAGAATCTGTGTAAGCAAGTTATAATCCAGTCACTGTTACAGAAAGAACTGTGAGATAGGACAAATGCTTTACCATAATTCTCCATGTTAGCTTGTTTGCATTGTATCTAGATAAAGGTATTTCTGTATAGAATACTTTAAAGTGAAGTGTATTTTGCTGTGAGATACACCACTTCAGTTAATGCCTTTTGCACTGTATGCAGATAGATGCACTCTGTATTAGAACAGATCCTGCTGCAGTGACCTTTACCCCAGTTATTCATGTTGACTGTAACCTGTGTTATAACTACGTCAGTGCTAGATTCTTTAACGCACCCAGTGCTGACTTTGTTTATTTTGTACTTCTGTTATAGATTTTACCAATCAAGTTCACTTTATCACAATAATTCAGACTACAGAATCTCTACAGTCTTATTTACTGCAAAGTGGACGAGGGTTAGCTGTAAGCGGAAATCCACAGCCTCATAATTGGACGGAAGCGGAACAGTAAAAATGAGCTCTTGCCACAGGAGTAAAAATGAGCTCTTGCCACAGGAGGTGGTTATACTGGACCGCTAACACCCACGCTGCACTGCACACGGGTACCGCAGCAGCCATACAGTCGCAAGTAGCAGGAGCGCCGCCCAGTAAAAACGAGCTCTCTCAGCAAAAAGAAGTCGCTGAACAAGGGGGTACCGACCAGCCGATCCAGTAAAAACGGACTCTGGCTGCAGGAGTTGGTCGTACAGGACTGCTAACGCCCACGCTGCACCACACACGGGTATTACAGCAACCTCCCAGCAAGCACAGCACAATTCCTGCCACACCAAACCCATTTATCTAAAGACTCGGGTCCGCACTGAAGCACCCAGCCGTCTGCAGACCACACCCAGTAAAACTAACGGCCGGTCGCAGGCTGTAGCCGTTCAGACTGTACGAGGCGACCAACACCCACAGTGCACACGTACAAGAATCACAGCAGCCGCCATTCAGACGCAGCAATGGGAGCACAGCCCACCAGAAAGCGCAGCACCATTCCCGCCACGCTGAAGCCCATCCGCACATAGACTCAGTTTCACACAATGTCTTGAAGCAACACATACTCACTCAAAACAAGGTCACGAGCAGACTCTAGCCA
This sequence comes from Allobates femoralis, assembly GCA_033576535.1. Classification (NCBI taxonomy): domain Eukaryota; kingdom Metazoa; phylum Chordata; class Amphibia; order Anura; family Aromobatidae; genus Allobates; species Allobates femoralis. Next base: position 498,615,993 of record JARQOC010000005.1, read on the forward strand.
GTCATCAATAGCAGAGCTTGCTGCTGTTGCCCATGCTGAAGCTGAGGCGGCTAAAGTGAGGTCCTCCTTCTCTGCACAAGAGATGCAACTAAAGCTGAGACAAGCAGAGCATGAAGCAGCAAAGTTTCGCCTGCAAGCAGAACATGAAGCAGCAAAGGTTCGCTTGCAAGCAGAGCAAGAGGCAGAGAGTGCGCGTCTGCGAGTGTCTCTAGAAAAACTTGTTACAGACAAAGAGACAGCAGCTGCAATAGCTAAAGCAAGTACCTCGAAGCTGCGGAGAACCCCAGTAATGAGAGACGCAGCAACGTTCTCGGATCAGACGTAGACCAACAAGATCCAGCACAGCGCGTCGCAGAGTACGTCCATCTGCATTCCGAAATAGAGGGCAGCCCTGATGCGCCCCATCGACCAGCCCACGCCGATTGCCAACAATACAAACCTGAACTACGCTACTTCAAACGAGAAGATGCCCTGCACGGAAATGTCGGCCACAGTTACAGCCCCACAGAGCAAAAGATACAGCTCCCGTCCTGCCTTAAAGAGACACCTTCTCCTGGGAGGTACTATACAGACTCTCCGAAGCCAGAAACATCCGACAGGTATGGTGACGCACCACACACTAGACGTGACTATAATACACCAGCTTGTACTAGCACTGACCAAGCCACCATAGACTTTGCAAAGTTCTTTGCTCGCCGAGAACTGGTTACACAAGGACTCGTAAAGGTCACCGATAAAGCCGAGAACTATAGGTCATGTCGAGCCTCGTTCCAGAACGCCATTCAGGGTCTGGACTTATCCTGTAGCGAGGAGTTAGACCTCCTAGCAAAGTGGCTTGGGAGCGAGTCTGCAGAACATGCCAAAAGACTTAGAGACATTAATATAAAGCATCCACACACAGGTCTTCACGAAGTGTGGAAAAGACTTGATGAATTATATGGTTCCATTGAAGTCATAGAGAATGTTTTATATAAAAGAATTGACGATTTCCCTAAGTTAGGGCCTAAAGGTTATCAAAAGAGTTGAGTGACTTGTTAATAGAGTTACAGGTTGTGCAAGAGGAAGGAGATTTGCCCGGATTGGCATTCTTAGACACTGCCAGGGGTGTCAATCCAATTGTAAGGAAGTTCTTGCACTGTCTACAAGAAAAGTGGGTCACACATGGTTCACGGTACAAGCAAATTCGTAATGTGCCTTTTCCCCCTTTCACTGTATTTGTAGATTTCGTAACCCAACAAGCTAAAACCAGAAATGACCCTAGTTTCGATTTCACTCTGTCATGTTCCACTGCCTCCGGTGTCAAACCTGGTAAGACACCTGTGGCAGTCCACAAAACTAATATTGTTTCTACAGGTCCTCCTCACAATATGAGTAAGCCTCCTGTAAGAGAAACCAAACCTCAAGATGTCAGCAAGTAGTGTCCCCTACACAGGAAGCCACATCCTCTACTAAAGTGCAAAGCCTTCAGGAAAAAGTCTTTAGAGGATCACAAAGGTTTCCTCAAGGAAAACAACATCTGCTTCAAATGCTGTGCCACAACCTCTCACCTCGCCAGGAACTGTGAAGCTAGCGTGAAATGTGCAGAATGCAGCAGCACAGATCACAATACAGCCTTGCACCCTGGACCACCCCCTCAAGTGTTGTCACAGCCAGAGGAGCACGATGGGAAGCAGAAAAACACTATTGAAGACACCCCAGTGGTCACCTCTCAGTGTATGGAGATCTGTAAAGGACTTGTGGCGCCCCTGCGTCCAGGTGGCCACAAAAGGGTACTGCAGCCAGGCAGTTAGGACATGGTAAACACTACACCCTCACAGCCCACATCCCCACGCATAGAAAGGGTTCACATCCAGCTCTGAGGTTAGACACTATATGAGACCAGAGGAGTGGGTTGGGCACACCAGAGGTCAGGTGACTGACAGTATATAGAGAGGGGGAGGAGTGAAGGAAGACAGTAGGCCCAGGGTGCCGAGCTGAAAAGACAGAAAGAGATCAGACGTCCTGGAAGAGCCTAAGCTGAGGAGCGCCAGACCCGTACTGAGCCAATGCGAGCCAGATGGGGGGGAAAGCCCGTCCAAGATGCTGAAACCACCAGGAGTGTGACAGACCGAGAAGGGACGGTGCAACCCGTGCCCTAGACAGCAGCCGAAGCTACTGACGGCAGGTGGAGAAGCCCTCCTAGATACCGAAGGAAACAGAGGAAGGAGCCTGGCAGAGCCTCATGCTAGAGGACTGTTGCAGGCTGGGCTAAGGCAGAGTGTCAGCTCTGAAGGGGACCGACGATTCACCCGGTATCCCCAGATTCACTGACGGGGAGCTTTAGTTTCAAGCTGGAGTTCCTAACCCAAAGAACAGGCAGCTCAGTGACACACTAGGACTCACAGAAGCCCGAGTCACCGCTATACTGTTCAGCGTCCGCATACACCCGTGTAAGACGGAGAGAGAGAGTAATAGCCCGGAAAGGCACACTTAAAGACTGTGTGAGGGGTCACAAGGAGAGAGGAGCCTGGCTGCAGGAGAGAAGGGAACCCGGAAAGGGAGAATGCAACTGAATGTTAAGAGCTGTGTAAAGAACTGCAGATAACGTGTAAGCTGACTGAAAGACCTGAGTAAAGCTTTGGAAACCCTGCATTGTCTCCTGCCTGCTTCCATCTGCAGACCCTTTCTCCCATACAGGCTTGCACCAAGAAGACCTCAACCTGCAGAGCCACAGCCTGTCAGCACCAACGCTGAGGAGAGATCCCTGCAGTGTCTGCAAGTAAGTGTGCTCCAACAGCACACACACACCAACAGACTTTAACTCCTTACTGCCCTGGGGGATACAGTTCTCCCCACTAGGACTATACCATCCCCGCTGCCATTCCATCACCCCCGGAGGTTCTGCAGCAGCCGCGGCCCCATAGCTGGCCGCACCAAGTGGGTGGCGTCACCCGTGACAATATCCCTTGTAAATATTCCCCTTTTATTGTGCTGAGCCAGGGACACGGTCCGGACCAGGCCACCAGTGACATCCCCAGCAGCAGATCGGTCCGGTACCGAGTACCCCACGTCCCTTGGGTCTCCACAGACTCATAGGAGGAAGATCTTGTTCAAAAATCTGCCTTGTCCAAGTCTATCCAGCAGGCTGCAGAGACAAAGCAATGAAGATATATGCAATCCTGGATGACCAGAGCAACAGGTCTCTAGCGAAGTCCATCTTCTTTGACAACTTCAGCATTGGAGGCTCCCGTTCTCCCTACTCCTTGAGGACGTGTTCAAGTACTGTTGAGACGGCGGGGAGAAAAGCAACCGAATACAAAGTGGAGTCCATAGATGGCCAGACCTGCCTATCGCTACCGACCATCCGGAAGTGCAATCAGATTCCCCACAACAGGTCTGAGATACCTTCACGGGAAGTAGCAACACATCACCCCCACTTGAAGCGTATAGCTCATCTGATACCTGAATTGGACCCAGAAGCTCCAATAGCTTTACTACTGGGAAGAGATATACTTCGAGCCCACAAGACTAGGGAGTTTATCAATGGTTTCCAGAACGCTCCATATGCACAGAAACTAGACCTCGGATAGGTCATAGTAGGAGAAGTCTGTCTAGGGGAAGCACACAAGCCAGCCTCAGTCAACAGTATGCTCACCAGCACACTAGAAAATGGACGTCCATCTCTCTTCCAGCCATGTCAGAATAGTCTGCTGGTAAAGGAGTTACCGAGCAGCACTCTCCTGACTTGCCCTTTCTCAGTTCCTTCCAACGAAGACCACGCCTGTGAAGGTGAACAAGACCACATAGGATGTACAGTCTTCCACAGGACAAAGGAAGACAACAAGGCAGCTATGTCCATAGAAGACAGGATGTTCTTGGACATCATGGATAGAGAAATAGCCAAAGACAAGTCGAATAGTCAAACCCAACAACAGGGAACTGGTCTACAGAAGATTCATCTTCCTCAGACACAAGCTTCAGAAGTCACCGGAGACGAAGGAACATTTCTTTACCTTCATGGCGAAGATATTCCAGAACAACCACGCAGAGATAGCACATGCACTTCGACATTCAGAGGAGTGTTGGTACTTACCCATCTTCGGAGTATACCATTCTAAGAAGCCAGGTCAGATAAGAGTGGTATTCGACTCAAGTGCCAAATATGAAGGCGTCTCATTGAATGATGTCTTGCTGTCAGGCCCAGACCTCAACAACAGACTTTTAGAAGTACTACTTTGTTTCCGCAGAGATACGGTGGCATTTATGGCCGACATCCAACAGATGTTCCACTGTTTTCTCGTCAAAGAGGAACACAGAAACTACTTGAGGTTCTTCTGGTACCACGACAACAATCCTGCTAAAGACATCACAGAGTACCGGATGAGGGTGCACATCTTCGGGAACAGCCCTTCCCCGGCAGTCACTATCTACAGTCTCCGAAATTCCGCCAAAGAGGGCGAAGAAGAGTACGGGTCGGAGGTCAAATCCTTTGTAGAAAAAGATTTCTACGTAGACGACTGTCTAAAGTCTCATCGGTTTAGCAGGTTCTCAACCTGGAAGTTACCTGTTCGAGTCATCGCTTGTCTGCTTCATGTAGATCAGTCCTACAAGTCTGCACTACCCGCAGGTCAGAGACCTTGTAAAGGTTGGCATCTCTGCAAGCATGCATTTACCGCTCCTAACCTAGCAAGAGTCAAAGTTACAATACTTCGTGTTGTCCAAAGAGAAACCTTCAGCAGAGAAATAGACAACCTCAACAAGGGACAACCGATTCCTAGAGACAGTGTGTTGAGGAAGCTCGACCCGGTTGTCGACCAAGATGGGCTGCTGAGAATTGGTGGCCGTCTTCAAGAAGCTGAGGTGGGAGTTTCAGAGAAGCACCCAGTAATAATTCCTGGACGTCATCACGTCACAACCCTGCTCACTCAGCATCATCATAGCTTAGTGAGACACCAAGGCCGTTGGTTTACTGAAGGGAATCTATCGATAGCTGGATTATGTTTAATTGGAGCAAAGAGAAGCGTGAGCAAACTCATCTTCAACTGTGTTACGTGTCGCAAACTTCGTGGCAGGTTTCAAAATCCTAAGATGGCCAATCTTCCACCCGACAGACTTAGTACTGACCCTCCCTTCACTAATGTCGGACTAGACGTGTTCGGCCCTTGGTCTGTGACTACACGACGCACAAGGAAGGTACATGCTGAAGCAAAGTGTTGGGCAGTTCTATTCACCTGTCTGTCCATTAGAGCTGTTCATCTTGATGTGATCGAATCTATGGACACGTCAAGCTTCATAAATGCACTTCGGCGCTTCATCGCAATCAGAGGCCCATTTGAGTGCAGCTAAATGGTATTGTGTTATACCAGTTACGACCCATAGAGGTCACTAGATACCTGTATATTATGTTTCCCCATACTTAAGAAGAATGTCTCCTTTAACAAAATGAGTAATATAGAAGGGAACGCCCCTACTCCTCTGTTATGAAGGAGACGGCAGCCATTTTCCTGAGCTCCAGGCATCCTGAGAAGACATGAATCTTTAGCTCCTTCCCTTCTATGTACAAATCTCTTCACCTGTCGTGAGATGATCTCGGTAAGAGAAAATGCCAATACATGTTTTTGTATAGAATCTGTGTAAGCAAGTTATAATCCAGTCACTGTTACAGAAAGAACTGTGAGATAGGTGAAATGCTTTACCATAATTCTCCATGTTAGCTTGTTTGCATTGTATCTAGATCAAGGTATTTCTGTATAGTGTAGTGTTGTAGTGCAGATGAGGATGAATCCAGAAGCACACACAGATGTACTGAACTGCTCAGTCGAGCGGCCATACTTTAATGAATCTCTTCCCTTTCTCAGCTCCCCTTTTTCCTGCCACAGCTCCTCCTCTATCTTACATCACTGTTACTAGGCAGAAAAACAAACAGGGAAGACAACAAGCAAACTATAGAAGATATAACATTACATATAGAATACTTTAAAGTGAAGTGTATTGTGCTGTGAGATACACCATTTCAGTTAATGCCTTTTGCACTGTATACAGATAGATGCACTCTGTATTAGAACAGATCCTGCTGCAGTGACCTTTACCCCAGTTACTCATGTTGACTGTAACCTGTGTTATAACTACGTCAGTGCTAGTTTCTTTAACGCACCCAGTACTGACTTTGTTTATTCTGTACTTCTGTTATAGATTTTACCAATCAAGTTCACTTCATCACAATAAATTCAGACTACAGAACCTCTGCAGTCTTATTTACTGCGAAGTGGACGAGGGTTAGCTGTAAGCGGAAATCCACAGCCTCATACGTGGACGGAAGTGGAACATTGAAGATGATTTTGCTCCTGAAGGCTCGTTTTTGCTTTTTGTACCATGGAAGAAAGTTCTCTTTCAAACTCTAAATACTTTGCAGAGATCATTTTCACACCTTCAGGAACCTTAAAGAGGCCTACCAGCTGTTTCTCAATGATTCCGGCTGAAAACATGACTCCTCTACCTCCTTGCTGACGTTGCAGCCTTGTAGGGACAAGGTGGCCATCCACTAACCATCCACTACTCCATCCATCTGGACCATCCAGGGTTGCTCGGTACTCATCAGAAAACAAGACTGTTTGAAAATTAGTCTTCATGTATGTCTGGGCCCACTGCAACCATTTCTGCTTGTGAGCACTGTTTAGGGGTGGGCGAATAGTAGGTTTATACACCAATGATCCTACACCTTGAGGTTCGAGGGACTCTAGAGGTACCAGCAGCTTCAAATATTTTTTTGCTGGTTTGTAAGGCCTTTTTAGCAGCTGTCATAAAGTGTCCATAACATGTCCACCATCTATCAATTGCAACACTCTGCTTGCTGTTAATCACCTAAGGTGCTTAATCAGTCTGTGTCAGAATTTCAACAGGAACCATAGTCCATAGTCCAACCTTAGTATTCAGAGTCTATGCCACATCCTCTCTCCTGCATACCATGCGCCCCAATGCACATATCGGTCCACCTTCGTCAAGGGGTGTTATGTGTGATAGTGGGTGCAGATTAAAAAAGTGCCATAAGCCAATCAAATTCTTTTATTACGCCCCTTGATATGACGCGGTGGTGATTAGCCGGATACAGTGGCCACGTTACATCCGGGCATCATGGGAGGGCGAAGCCATGGATGTCGCTCCATGCCCATAGAGACGCCGGGATGTGGCGCCACCCTGAAGGACGATCGCATCAAGCGTCGGGGACGTAAACCGGAAGTTGTGTTCGGTTGTCCTAGTAACAATGCTATAGAAATATCCGGAGGATTTTGAATCATATTACGGTATTCTATTGCGATGAATCCCATCTATTGATCCTAAAGGGATCATATTTAAATTAAATTGGAACCCATATATGTATACACACACATATATGTGTGCACAGGCATAGAATTGCACTACGATAGTCAATTTTGTTATACGACATCCGTATGTCATGTAGGAGTATTTCATTATATCTGACCTACTCATATATACATGCCAAACTCTAATTGATGTTATTCATTATATCTACCCTGCATATACATAGCGGTCAATCATTACATAATGTCTTAGATATTAATCACATACATGAAATGACATACAATACAGATATAGGAAGCTACGGCTATCCAAACCACATATATAGTCTCAATCATTGGTCTAAGACCCATTTCACATCAGCTTTTTTTTCAAATCGTGGCAGATGCGGTGAAAAAAAATGCATCTGCCGCGATTACCGCAAACCGGCTGCACTTGCGGCACGGTTGCGGCAAGCCCCATACAATGTATAGGCGGACTTGCGGCAGGTGCGGCAAGTGCGGTTTTGGCACTTGCGGCAGGTGCGGCCGCGAAAAAAACCGCGGTCAGCCGCAACCGTGCCGCAAGTGCAGCCGGTATGCGGTAATCGCGGCAGATGCGTTTTTTTCACCGCATCTGCCGCGATTTAAAAAAAAACGCTGATGTGAAAGGGGCCTTATATTATCTAACTCATTAAACTTAATAGAGGTTATAATGAGAATTTTTAACCTAGAGGGGTCAATTATTTACACCCTTCCAAATGTAGTCATCGCGTATAGAAAATTATGTATAGCGATGACAGTGACCCAAATCATAATAGTCATATTTAGGTAGCTCAATATTTTTCATGATTTTATAACAACCCATATATATGAATAGGTTCAAATAGCCATCATTGCTCCACTATATTCTGTCATTATTACATCCCTTCCTATATTCCATGACATAAATCATTATATACAAATATTCATACAGATTAAACAGTGGTAATTACCACCTAGATAACATTAGATATCATTCTTGCTTGTGGGTGTACATAAATATACTGGTATTTTCTTCATTCCTCTTTAATATATCAATGTAAGATCATCATCACATTGTATTCCTCCACAATCACCGGAGATGTAATATATACTGATATATGGTACTAGAATGTTAAAAAATATTAAAACAAGGTTAAAAAATAAAAATTACATTTACCCCTAGATGTTACTATCGAAGTCTTCACAAAAAAGGTAGTATGTAAAGCGCCATGGAATTTAATGGCGCTATATAAATAAATAATAATAATAATATATCAATAATATGTGACATATCAAAATGTCCCCAAATGATATATGGCCCTAAATGCCAAACCAAACAATACAAACCTTATAAATAGTACCTTTCATAAACAAAGAAGCAACACAGGCACATAAAAAGTATGGCTAAAATGTGGACCTAAATAAAGAACATAGAGAAAGACACGCCTGTAGGATGCAATATAATCAAAGTAGACATTCTCTTGCAAATTAATTTACAAATATAATTGAATAAGGCATAATGCATGAGTAAGGGCCCTTTCACATTGGCAGTTTTGCCAAAATGCGGCAGATGCAGCAGCTTTACCACAACTGCCGCCTAACGGCCGCACTTGCGCCACGCTTGCGGCAAGCCCCATGCATTGCCTATGGAGCTTGCGATAAGTGTGGCAGGTGCAGCAAGTGCGGTTCCGGCAGTTGCGGTAGGTGCAGCCGCGAAAAAAAACACTGCTCACCGTGTTTTTTTCGCGGCCGCACCTGCTGCAACCGCACTTGCCGCACATTACTGCAAGCCCCATACACAGGGCATGAGGCTTGCCGCAAGTGTGCCGCAAGTGCGGCCGTTAGGCGGGACCTGAGGCAGATGCGCTTTTTTGTCGGGATCCGGACAAAAACGCCAGTCTGAAAGGGGCCCAACTTGCACAAATGTCAGAAAACTCCTTTGCAAAATAATGTCTGCAATCAATATATAAATATTAGGATAAAGCAAAAAGTTAGCATCTAAATTAACAGACAACAGCAGACATAGGGGCCTTCAACACAACGAGCTTTTCACAGAAGTGCTTCGTTTCCTCCTAATTCCTGGTAAGGAGGTTTTCTGGGAGTTCAGTCCTGAGGTTCAGCTCCTCGTATCTTCTGATTTCTGCCTTATCTACTGATTACATGTCAGTACTTACTCCTGGTCTGGTTCACAGTAATACTATACTTGAGCACTGCATCAGGATTTCTGTTTGAATTCTCAAAAAATGGGATTAAGATGGAACTCCCCTCCCCCTTGAGAGCACGTTTCACATTAATGAGGTAGATAAAGTCATTGTGTCCACGTAAAAAGGATGAAGTAACACCACAATGTTATGTCCATTTAAAAAAGACGGCCACCTCCCAAACAAAGGCTGCACAAGGTGTGACCTTATTGTGTAGCAATAACTGCATCTAAGTGTTTCTGTGGTGCCCCACTGGTCGGGACACCACGTAGGGGCACTGCACCCACAAGAGAGTGTGTAGTATCCCGGTGACAAGGGGATTGGGATGTCAATAGGGGACGCTCACTACATGCATCCACACACCTTAGGTCAGGGGACCATAGGGTTAACCGTTGGTAGGAAACCGATTCCGGTGGAAGGAGCTTAGGTGGATAGTGGAGAGCAGGAAAGTTAGTGAGAGGAGAAGGAGGCTGAGAGTGAACCCTGTGAGAAGCGCAGTAGCATGCACCTCATCAAAGGTGGCCCAGAAAAAGAAGGGGATCCTAGGGTGTTGAGGTGCACCCATATTCGGACCGGTACGACTCCCGGTCAGAAGGATCCAGTCCAGTACCAGAGGACCGGCTCCGAGAGCGGTGCGGGCATTTATCCCTGAGCCACCGAACCGAAGGGCACGGACTTCTTCAGAAGTTGCGGACAACACCCAGCATAATCCCCTAAGGCCCCTTATAGGATCCGGAGGCCTTAAGACAGGAATCATCCATAAGGATCCGTGGGGACCGACAGAGGGCTCTGTGCACAGGAGCGCTGACAAAGCAACAGAGGGAGAGCGCAGTAAGGACAGATGAAAGGACCAGGCAGGCACACCCCTGAGGGTACCCAATGAGATGTCTTAGTTCCCTGGTGACTACCCAGGCCAGCAATAACCATTGAGTGTGTAAAGACTGTTTGCTGCCTGAGTCACCAGTAAAGCCCGGTCCAGAGTCAAAGACTGTGTGTTGTGTTTTATTGGCCTGCACCGGAGGAGCCATACTTTTGCTCCCTCATAACAGACTACTGTCTGCCAGCATCACTTCCTGACAAGCCGCCTCCCTGTGTAAAATCCCTACTCATCCATCACTGACCCGGAGACCCTGCTCCACCTACAGGGAGCATAACCAACAAATCTGCCTCATCATCACCCTGGAGGTCTGCAAGCAGCGCTGGTATCATTACCGGATACCGTAGGTGGCATCACAGGCTCTTTTTATTTTATTTTTATTTAATCCCTTATTCAGCGACCACCAGGGCCACAGTCCCGGGCACAGGCCACCTGTGATATCCCCCGTGAAACTACAAGCTGCGACCGGGTACCTCACAGCCCTTGGGTGGGTCATTTCTAGTAATTGTTGATTAGTCCTGCACAGCAACTTGAAGGAAATTTAGCCCATTCCTCCCTAAAAAACAACTTCAACTCTATTACGTTGGTGGGTTTTCTCCCATGAACAGGTCAGTGTAGGTGCTCTGTTCCCAAACATTTCTATAGGATTAAGATCAGGTCTTTGACCTGGCCATTCCAAAACTTTCACTTTTCTCTTCTTTAACCATTCTTTTGTAAAACAGCTTGTGTGCTTTGGGTCTTGCTGCATGTCCATATTCTTTAGAGATTCAGCTAGCGGACAGATGTCCTCAAATTTATCTTTTGAATTTGATTATGTTTAGGCTCATCTGGGGAGGTGGATCTTCCAATTCCAAAGTCCGGGTGAATATATGGGCCACGGGTGTCAGTGCATCAGACAGGTGACGCATGCGGTAGACAAGTAGAAGAGGTACTTGACACTGCAGGCAGACAGGAGACTGGGAATAGGTATCAAATGTCCTGAAGATTGCAAACAGGTATCAGAGGTCTGGGAAACCACAGGCAGGTAGGTGAAGTCCTAGAGACCTCAGATAGGTAGCAGAGGTCCTAGAGACTGCAAAAAGGAAGCAGAGGTCTTAGAGTCCACAGAAAGGTGGATTCTAAGATACTTTAGAGATTTCAGTCAGGTAGCAGAGGTCCTTGAGAAGGCAGACTGGAAGTTTCTGAAGACTACAGACAGTTAGCAGTGGTCCTGGAGACCACAGTACGTTAGAAGAGGACCTGGAGACCACAGACAGGCTGCAGAGGTCTTGAAGACTGCAGACAGGTAGCAGAGATACTGGAGACCGCAGACAGGTAGCAGAAGTCCTGTATACCACTGACAAGCAGCAGAGGTACTGGAGGCCACAGGCAGAAAAGAATAATGAACACTAAAAGTCTTAAACCAAGACACAGGCGTGTGTATAATTTAGGCCCAGGCAGATGAACATATGGGATCATGCCGGTCCATCTGCAGAGTCCAACATGGAGAAACACAGAGTTCAGTGGACCGCGGTGAGGGAAGCAAAGTCTGGATCCCAGAGATGTGCGTAAAAGTACCACTCCGTTAATGTCCTTCCCAGATAGTTCATAATAAAAGAAATAGGATGCTTAGTGTAGCGCCCCACTAGTCAGCTCGCTACAAAAGGGTACTGCACCCCTAACAGTAGGTGCAGTATGCTTTGTCCTGGTAGGGGGTAATAGAAGCCTGAAGCTCCACAACCACACACATACACCAAGTGATAGGGAACCAATCAGACAACCTGTTACCAGGGTAACTGGTCCTGGTGGGAGGAGAGCTAGGTTATATAGTGAGTGGGGAAAGAGCAGTAGTAGCAGAGGAGAGGAGTTGAAGAGACTCAGGAAAACAGAACCTGAGGAGAAGTAACGGGGAGCAGTGCCGAAGCAGTGCAGAGGACAATCCCTGAGCCACAAATTACCGGCATGGTCGAAAGCTTCATAGGAGCACGATACAGCTCGACCTACATAAGGTCCCCACCAGAGTACCAAATCGGGTTGAGCATCCCTTATGGTACCTTTACACGCCGCTACAGCCGGGTGGAAACAACCGGGTTTATGAGACAAATGTATCTTGCACCGTCAAACCAACCCGAGGTAGCGGCGTGTAAAGGCGGTTGTTGCCACCCGTCACTTGAGGCACCTGATTCAGAGCAGTGCTCTAAAACAGGTTGATTTCAACCCGATGGTAACGGTGTGTAAATACGGTAGGGTAAGGTTTATTCGTCACCTAGATAACTCCCAGGGCATGACAGCCTCCGGGAAACCACCCCCCTTCAGCGATCATTGGTGGAAGCTCCTGCATTGTGATTGGTTGTCGCTGCGTAGGGCGGCATATTTAATGAGCTGACAGTCACACTACACAATTGCTCGAGCGTCATGTATTAATCAGCCTCCTGCGCTGGCTGGCCAATCATGATGCTATTGCTTTGTCCTATCAGCGTACGAACGTCTCGTAATCCACAATTCTGGCACGCCTATGTGTTGTCCCTGCTGCACCAGGTCCGCCCATATTACCTTGTTGTAGTGGCGTGTAAATGGGGTAAGGTGCTCTGCAGAAGGTAACTTGAGCACCCGGCGGTGCATCCAGAGATAGATTCAACCTTCTGTAAAGCACCTTGTAGCGGCGTGTAAAGACGGTATCGGGTACCGTTTGTAACCGTTGGTGCGTGCTCGTGCACGTGAAGCACCCGGTTGTTTCCACCGTGTTGTAGCGGGTGTAAAGGTACCTTTAAGGTACCTTTACACGCTGCAACTACGATGTAGCAACTGAGAGGCAATCGTGATTTCCGACACCGTTGCCTTGAAAATTGCTACAAAATTGCGGCGTGTAATTGGGGAAAGTGATGGTGATTTTCGAAGTTGCTCCCGGTTGCGGTTTCAGAGCATTGTTCAAAATCCAGAGGCAACCATGAAGGTGAATTGCCCTGGTTTTGGCGTTGGAACGGGCGATAGGGATGGAATCTGCGTCGCCTAGTGATTTTCCAGAGGCGTGCTGAATACCGCGCCCCATCAGCGATGATTGGTGGGGGCTACTGTGTTTCCATTGGCTGTCCCTTCACAGGGCGCCATATTTAAAGAGCTGTCCATTCACACTACACAATTGCGTCATGTATTAACCAGCCTTCGGGTACCTTTACACGCCGCTACTGGATGGTGGCTACAACCGGGTACATGAGAGAAATGTATCTTGCACCGCCAATTCAACCCGTGGAAGCGGCGTGTGAAGACGGTTGTAGCCACCCGCCAGTAGCGGCACCTGTTTCCGAGCACTGCCCTGAAACAGGTGGCTACCCAGGCGATTGTAGCGACCTGTATCGGCGTGTAAAGAAGGAACAGAAGGGGTGTCACTACACCATGCTATGTACCTGGTATGTACCTGGGGCCTGACACAGCCTCCGGGAAACCACCCCCCTTCAGCGATCATTGGAGGAAGCTCCTGCATTACGATTGGTTGTTGCTGCATAGGAGCTGACCAGTCACACTACACAATTGCTCGAGCGTCATGTATTAATCAGCCTCCTGCGATGCCTGCCCAATCATGATGTTCTTGCTTTGTCCTATCAGCGTACGGACGTCTCGTAATCCACAATTGTGGCACGCCTATGTGTTGTCCCTGCTGCACCAGGTCCGCCCATATTAGCTTGTTGTAGCGGTGTGTAAATGAGGTAAGGTGCTCGGCAGAAGGTAACTTGAGACACGCGGCGGTGTATCTAGAGATAGATGTAACCTACTGTAGCGCACCTTGTTGCGGCGTGTAAAGGTGGTGCGATTACCATTTGCAACCGTTTGTGCGTGCTCATGCACGTGAAGTACCCGGTTGTAGCCACCATCCAGTAGCGGCGTGTAAAGATACCCTTCCTGCGCAGGCTGGCCAATCATGACGCTATTGCGTTGTCTAATCAGCGTGTTTGGGGCGCGGAATACACAACTCTGTCATGCCTATGTTCTTGCTGCGCTGAACATGTACGCCCACATTCCTTTATGGATTGCGGCGTGTGAAGCGGCGTCGGGAGGCAACCGGATGTTTGCCGCAGGTTCTGTGGCAACTTCCGGGGAGCCACGTTCCCTTAGGTTGAGGGCGCAATTGCGGCGTGTACATGCGGCATCGGCGTTCGGTATCAACCGTCCAAAACGTGCACGCGCACGTTCAGTTGCCTCCAATCGCCAGTGATAGTTGCAGCGTGTAAAGGTACCTTTAGAGAGAAAAGGGATCCTCATATCACCCAACAGGCCTGGTTCAACAAGCGGGATTCGCGCAGTGCAGCACGAGGGAGAAGGAGAGCGCAGAGGTAGGACAGAGAAAGAGATGAAGAAGGAACATCAGTGGAGCTTCAGAGGGACATTGCTTATTGCCAGGACCACCCGATCCACTACCCAAGCTGTAACAACTGCATAGCCTGTAAACTGCAGATTACCGGAGTAAAGTACCAGTGCAGAGTGAACAAGTGTCTGTGTTTTCTTCTTGATGAACGGAGGTAATTCTGCACTGTGAAGCAGAGACTGTGAAGCAGGACCCCGCTCTACCTGTAGAGAGCCTCAACACCTAGCTGCCACCCATCACCCCGGAGGTCCCAGCAGCATTGGTGCCATCACCGGATCTACAGGTGGCATCACAACATTCATTAATTAACTTTAATCCCTGTAAATACCCCTTTTTGTTGTCACCGCAAGGGCACAGGATCGAGCACCGACCACCCGTGACATCCACCGTACCCAAGCGCACAAGACCTGAGTACCCCAGACATCTCCATGACATTTTCGGAATAACATTGGAGCAGTAAAGTCCTTCTTTGCAACTCAACATCTCTCCTCAGGACTGTATCCCTTCCTGTCAATCAAATACAGGAGATTTCCGTGAATCTTGTTACAGTCCAGAATTTGGATGACTTCATACTCTGGAAAAAACTCACTAAAAATCAGCAGGGTCAAATATCCATTGCACTCAGCAGCAGGCTGCCAGCTCCACTGGGAGGTAATACAGATGTCTGAAATACCGGTGCTCAGTCACCTGCAACCCAAGCAATGGGGCGGTTGTGGCACCTGCATCCAGCCATGCTATTGACACGCCCAGGGCAGGGTACTCAGGCTCGGTCTGGGATGTCACGGGAGGCTGCCTGTGGCTGTGGCTCTGGCGGTCAAATGAATAAGGGGAAATTAAATGGATACAGGTTTGTCGTGACGCCACCTGCAGTGTCTGGTGATGCACACCAGCGCCGCTACAGTCCTCCGGTGGTCATTGGTATTGCGGCAATGATGGTATAGTCCCCCGCAGGCGGGACTGGACCGCCAGGGCAGCGATTCTGTAAATAAACAGTTTCAGGAAAGAATGCAGCAGAGGTGGTAACTCACTTCACCGGGTACTTTACTGGAACTTTTGCAAAGCCATTACAGTTCACAGATCAGCAGATTTTTACAACGACAAATGCTACGGATGCTGCAAGTGGAATTTCTGGTTGTAGATGGATCCCTCACAGTGTGCCGTTCCTGTTCCTTTCTGTCCTTGCCTTCCAGTGGCAGTGAAGTCTGACCTCATAAAGATTTAATCTGACCTCCTGCTGTTCCTTGTTCTCCTCTCCCTTGTACCCGTCGGTGTGAACCTTCTTTTGGGCTACTTGCAGCTCTTCTGCTACTCCAGACTCCCTCTTTCTGGATCTTTGGGAGTCAGGGGCGAACATAAAGATACCCCTGTTTCTTCGGATTGTCTGTGAGCCTTATAGAACTCAAGGTGTGGGCTCCGGTCCCCCGGTTCCTTTCCTGGGGGCAAACTTAGGTTACTCTGTTCCCCATTAGAGTGAACTCCTGCCTATGAGTTTCCTTCTCTCTTGCTTTCTCCTGTTTCTGGGATCTCTTCTGTCTTTCCTGGCCCCTCAGCCGAGGAACCCTCCTTTCTCCCTCCAGGCCGGCTGCCTGGCTCTTTCCTGACTCACTCACTGAGACCTAGTCTTAGTCTCAGTCTGCTCTAGTTCCCCCTGGAGGCCACTATATATCCTCCCGGGGTCCCTCCCACCAACTGATCTAGTCTGGGGTGTTAGTTCTAGGGTTCCACCTACTGGCCATAGTTCCACTTGCGTGGGGTGACTACACTGCTTTTATGGGTGTAGTACCCCTTTTGGACACTACATTGTGGGGTCCACACTATCAAGGAGGCGACAGGTGGTGTCTATAGACACCAGGTCACCAAAAGAGCATCAGTCATACACGTAAATGTGAAGCACAGTGTCAGAGCCAAGCCTGCCGGTTACACCCATGCTGTAAGGCCAGTTGGGCGGCTCCGCACCAATACATGCCTCACAAATGACAGACGCCCCCAGAGGGCTAAACCCTCAAACTGCAAAAAAGATAAAAAAAAGATGCAACAAAACACTAATGATAAAATGTGAGATGTTAGTGGATACTTTGACCAAAATAAGTAAGCTCGTAACACACCGCCAAGGGCCCCCACGCTTACGAGTCCTAAAACCCTATGTTAACCATATGCTTGTTTAGTGGAAAACCACCAAACATTAAAAATCACCGAAAAAGACATTAAACTCAGAAAAAAAACTCACCAAGTATCAGCGGTCAAATATCCATTGCACCCAGCAGCAGGCTCCAGCTCCACTGGGAGTAACACAGTGTCTGAATACTGGTGCTCCCGTCCCCTGCAACCTAAGCAATGGGGGGGTTGTGGCACCCGCGTCCAGCCATTCTATCAAGGAGGAGACTGGTGGTATCTATAGACACCAGGTCACCAAAAGAGCATCAGTCACACATTCACATGTGAAGCACAGTAACTGCGTCAAGCCTTGATAGTTTTTTTTCAATGAGTCTTTCATTGATGTTTTTGGGAAAAGCCATACCTTATCTCCAGGAGCGATGTCAGGAACAAATCGAGGGTGCCTAAGAGCACTCTTCTTTGCTCTTGCTGCAATTAAATTAGAAATTAGCCATATGTTATGGATGTTTTGATAGATTCTTGTTATGTGCATGAGGTTTCCAAATGGGTTAATAAAACCTATCCCTAGTATACTGCACCTGTCCCCAAATGGCTCCTGTACAGACTAATATTCCTAGCTGTAGAGTCTCTGGTGGTACCGGCACATGCTGAATAACCTAGCCACAACACTAGACACACAATCAGAGGGAGGGTTGCTGAGCACTATAACTCAGAATAGGGAAAGTATGCAGAGATAGGTAACAACCTAAGGTGTGGAAACATTAAACACGTGCGCAAGTGGAAAAAGGTGAATTAGCCACTGCAAGTAAGTATAGCCTCCTACAACCTAGCTATAAACAGGAGAAATGGCCCCCTTTACACACACCAACTTCTTTGACCAACTTCTGAACAGATCTCTCGTTACAGTGAGATCATGGACACATTGCTCCATTTTGTGGCTGTGTACAAATGGAACAATGTGTCCATGATTTCACTGCGACCAGAGATCTGTTCAGAAGTTGGTCATGACTCACCGTGGCCGGGACTCTGGTTTAGACAGGCGATGCTTCCTTCCTCCTTGTCACGGGTGGACCGCGCCTGCCGATAGTGGGGCCCGGTGTAGTGCAGATCAAAAGTGTTGAAGACGTCTTGTAGGAACAGATTAAAGGGGTTTTTTAATTTATTCGTGACGCCACCTATGAGTAGTTCGGTAAGGACTACCGACGCTGCGGAACCTCCGGGGGATGGACAGCAGCAAGATTTACGCTTCCCACAGGCTGAGCGGTGATCCCCGGAGGCTGGAGCTGCTTAAGATGTTGTGCGGCAGCTGCGGTTACCTTGTAGTGCGGAGGACAGTTCATAAGGAAGCACGGACACAGAAAGTCTCTGCAAGGGTCTTTACTGTAACCAGCAGGCAGTACATGGCATACAGATTAAGGGTATAGACGGGTGGACTCAGCAGTGATGGTGTCCCTTAGTTAGAATGAGGAACACTGCGGATTTCTAAGTGATTGCCAGTGTCGCCCAGAATACCAGATCGGGTACGGGGAGGCTGCTTCAATGCCCTATCCATGATGTACGTTCTGGATGTTTTGGGGAGCCTTGGATCCTCCAGTGGGTACACCGCTGGTTAGGACGACTGGAAGTTGGCTGGTGGTGGGGTGCTCCTGTGAAGCTGCTCCTCCACGCTTTCTGGTTCGGTAGCAGAGGTGAACTGCTGCCAGCTTCGGTACCAGTGAACCGGCTGTGAGTTGTGGGCATGGGAGTCTTTTGGGAACCCGTGTGAATAATGCCCAATCCCGGTTGGTAAGGCCTCAGGTGCTGACACCCGACCGGTGACGGCCCGGGGGCTGCATGGGGTGCGGAGCCCCGCTCCTACTCCAAGTTCAAGTCCTCAGACCTTGTTCTAGCTGTCCAGACTATTTCTCCTTCTGTCTAGACTATTGTGTGTGTTTCTACTACACTTCCCTAACACTCCACCCACCAGGACATATGATTGGCCCTCTGTTCTTAGGCGATGCATGCAGGGTTGGATTTCTAAATTAACCAGGTCACTGCTGTGTCAGAGAATATTGCAGCTGCATTTATGGCTGCAATACACTCTTGTGACGCACTCGTTGCGGGGTGCCACACTCCCCCTTGGTTGAATACGCTTGTCCCCAAGCGTCACATACCCACATTACAGAGGTTTTTGTATTTTATAACAGGTAATACACTTTTTTAATGACAGGTCATTGTATGCATAAAAGTGAGGTAGGTAAATAAACAGGTTAACACATTGCGCGGACCCGGCGGGCGGTCGGCTGTCCTTAGTAAAAGTTCAGGCTGTAGCCGCCAAGTCGCGGTGTTATTTTTTGCAAACAGGAAGAAGTCTCTTTAGCAAAAAGTTCAAACAACAAGTCACTTATGAAGGGCAGTGTTCCGGACTCGTAAGCGAACCACCCGTCACAGCATACATGTCGCTCATAGGTTACTATGTCCCCTCTATACAAGTCTCGGTTTGGATGCCCTCGCGGGTAGGTGCGATTCCACATCACGGCGCCCCACAAATACTTCGGTATCCACACCCTCCTCCCTTCCGATTCCCCACCCGGTGGATAAGTTGAAGGTGCTTACCCGCCCGGTTTTACGGAATTGTTCAGGCAATGGAGGTTGGCGGCGGGCCTCGGTGCGGGCCTGCATATTGGCTTTGCAGTCGAGTGTGCCACTCCTCCCCTTCGGATACGACGTACCTCCTTCGTCGGAGTGGGGGCGGTGTGGATGCAGTCACTACGGTGTGCTGGTTGTTGAACCGCTTGAGTTTTGGTGGGCAGTCTGTAGAAAAGCCCAGTTCAACGGAACCAGAGAAGATGTTGTTGCGGCGGCACCCGACCAGTGCACCCGAGCGGATCGCCGCCCGCAGAAGGATTCTTTGTGTCTCCCCAGGCGAACCCGGTGTAGAGGTCCTCAGCTGGGCTGTAGGTCTCGTCGTCATTCTCCTCGATCTCTCCTTCGATGACCACGTCGGGCTGCTCGGCTGACAGAGATGATGGAACAGAATCCTCTGTGTCGGTGGGTGGTGTGTGCTGCAAAGTTCTCCTCAGGATCGTTTGTGCAGGATCAAGGCTGCCTGCCTCTTCTCTTCTGTAGCAGCGGGAATTGTGTTTCGATCCCGGTCACCAGGTAGGCCTCGGTATTTGCAGAGGAGGCCTCCGGTTCAGGGGAGAAACAAGCGACAGTCTCAGTAGTGTGGGAAACTAGTCGCAGGTTCCGCAGGTGGAACAGGTATGTGTCGGCTTCTCGTGGGAGCGTATTGGAAGCTCCGGCTCTGGAACGGGGTCGGCTGCGGGTTCATCCGCTGGAAGGGTCGAGCCGTGGCCCTCACAGGAATGACACAGTCTATGGGCTCCGGTGACGAAGCAGGACAGGTGGTGGGCGCGGTGAGGCGGTTGAGAAGCTGGCGATGTCGTCTGGGCCTGGAGTAGCGGTACTCGGTCGGCTCTGCTGCATCGCATGATGGAGTCTTCTGCTAGGGTCGCACTCCAGCTGCGAATCGTCCATTCCACAGTCTCTAGTAAACTGCACCCGAGGTCTTGTAGGCCTCTAGCCAGAAGTCGGGGCTGCCATCTATGGTTAAGGGCAGGACCCGGACCCGGTTGGCCGACGGCTGCTCTGGCCTCCGCCTCGACCTCCCGCATTAGGTCTTGGAGTCTCATGCTGGCCATTTTCTTATTAGGAGGGAAACCACACCCGTTCAATCGGTAAGCGTTCTGGTAGAGCTGGTGAAGAAGTCTGTGACACTCCCATTTCCTCTGGGCTTTTGTAGTCCAAAGGTGGGAAAAGTCTTTGGGTCCCGCCCCATGGTTGATTCGAGCAATCAGGGCGGACAAAGAGTTTGGCGCTTTTTGTCTTTAGCCCTCCCACGATGAGGGGGGGTCGACTCACTCCTGGGCTTGCACGTGGCGGATTCTTGTGCCGGAACCCATCTTGGGGCCATCTTGGCCCTCGGTGAAAAGGGGGAAAGTTCTTTTTAGGGACGAACAAAGTCCAATTTGTAGACAATAAAGTCTTTTTAAGACATTATACCCGTTGGGTAACGGGGCTCGTTTCCTGTTCGTGACGCCATTCTCTGACTCACCGTGGCCGGGGACTCCGGTTTAGACAGGCGATGCTTCCTTCCTCCTTGTCACGGGGGGACCGCGCCTGTGTAGTGGGGCCCGGTGTAGTGCGATCAAAATGTTTGAAAGGGTTCTTGTAGGAACGGATTAAAGTTTTTTTTTTAATTTATTCGTGCGCCACCTATGAGTATTCGGTAAGGATACGACGCTGCGGAACCCTGGGGGATGGACAGAGCGATGTTACGCTCCCCACAGCTGAGCGGTGATCCCGGGAGGCTGGGCTGCTTAAGATGTTGGCGGCAGTTTCGGTTACCTTGTGTGCGGACGGACAGTTCAAAGGAAGCACGGACACAGAAAGTCTCTGCAAAGGGTCTTTACTGTAACCACAGGCAGTCTTTGGGATACAGTTCGGGTATAAACCGGGTGGATCAGAGTGATGGGGTCCCTTAGAAATCCCCATGTTCCTCCATTCTAACTAAGGATTGCCAGTGTCGCCCTGAATACCAGATCGGGTACGGGGGGCTGCTTCAATGCCCTATCCATGATGTACTTCTGGAGGTTTTGGGGACCTTGGATCCCCGGGGTTTTCACCGCGGGTTTTAGACGATGGAATTGGCTGGTGGTGGGGTGCTCCTGTGAAGCTGCTCCTCCACCTTTTTGGTTCGCGTAGCAGAGGGAACTGCTGCCGCTTCGGTACAAGTGAACGGCGTGGTTGTGGGCAGGGAGGTCTTTTGGGAACCCGTGTGAATAAGCCAACCCCCGGTTGGGTTTAAGGCCTCAGGTGCGACACCCAAACCGGTGACGGCCCGGTGGCTGCACGGGGTGGGACCCCCGCTCCTACTCCAAGTTCAATCCTCAACCTTGTTCTAGGGTTCCAGACTTTTTCTCCTTCGTCTAGACTTTGTGTGTGTTCTATACACTTCCCTAACACCCACCCACCAGGACCTATATTGGCCCTCTGTTCTAGGCGATGCATCAGGGTTGGATTCTAAATTAACCAGGTCCACTGTTGTGTCAGAAATATTGCGGGCTGATTTTATGGCTGCAATACCCTCTTGTGACGCACTCGTTGCGGGGCCCACGTCCAGAAGTTGGTGGTGGTAAAGGGCCAAAGAAATAGGTTAGACAACTGAGACAGCAAAGAAAATACCAAGTGGTCTCTGACAGGAAAAAAATCCTTGTAGTTCACATTTGTTATTCTTACGGGCATAAATCGCTTTTAGAGTACGATTTTTGATCTTCACAACAATTTTCTTGTATATTCTAAAATCATTAAAATAATTTGGATAATAAAATCTTATAATTTTTATAAATTGTTTTAAATTTGATCTGGTATTTTCCTTCAATTTTAATATTTGGAGCTCTGTTATTTGGTTTACCGCTTTGTCGATCTCTACAATATCACGGGAATTATAAGAATATATCATTATATCCACTATTAAGTTTTATCTTTGCATATCTGAGTTACTGGAGAACCCTGGCTGCAATCCCACAAAAAACAGCATTGAGGGGGACGTCCGCATGGTAAATAAACCCGCCCATTGTGATCACATGACTGCTACAGCGTCTAGCAAATTCCAGAAAAAAGATCAGAGACAGGATTGCTGGCCCGTGGCCACGGAGAATAGCTGACGGTGGACCCTATTAGCCCCGAAGGTGTGCAGGGGAAAAGCGAGGAAACAATAGCCGAGCCGAACGCTATACTTGGACAAAGAAATTGGGATTGCTGTGGATCACACCAGCCCAAATCCATGCACCCTGAACAAACATCACCGCAGGGAGTGAAAGGTATTGTGACAGTAACAACGATGCACATATGTAGCTAACCTCGGATACCTTTAGTAATATACTATATACATACATGGTCAGTTTGGGGATACCATTATAATATATATATGCAAAGGGAAAAAATATAATAGTGGATATAATTTATAAGTGTCTTATAATTCCAGTGACAATTTTAGAGATCGTACAAACCGGTATAACCAAATAAAGCTACTTTCACATTCTTCCCCCCGCAGGTTCTGCGGAGGGGAGCCGCAATGAAGCGCAGCCCCGCAAGTCCCATCTTTAGAATGGGAGCGGCAGGTGCTGCCTTGATCCATGACCTGCGCTCTCATTCATTCCATTGTGATCTGTACGCAGGCGGATGCCCCGCATACAAATCACCCCGTCTCGTCGGCACAAGAAATCAAACTGCGGAGGGGAACGCTAATGTGAAAGCACCCCTTTACGGTGCTCCAAATATTACAATCTGAAGGTAAAAACCGATCATAATTTTAAAACAATTTATAAATAATTATAAGTTTTATTATACCAAATTTTTTAATGATTTTAGAATCTAATAGAAAATTGAGTGGGCAAAACGGTACATACTAAAAAACGATTTACATGGTAAGAAAAACAAATGTGAATTTTAAACAAAAAAAAAAAATTGATTCTAAGCAAGTAATCACACACATAAATTCTCATTTTTAGGTCCATCTAGAACCCATTGCGAACCCAAGTGCGAAAATTCTGAATAAAAACCCGCAGAGGAAGAATCAATGAATTTTAATGTTTTTAAAGGTTTTTTATGTCATTTTTATAAAAATAAGTTTTTTGAATAAACAGGTCCCCGAGGGAAGGGAGAAATAGTACAATAGAGTATGTGTCTTGATAAGCAAATCAAAAAAAAGTATATAGACTTAGCGCGTCTCCCACCATAAGGTTCATTATTTATTTAAGCCATGGATTTTTGGGAAAATGTTGGTAACAGACCCCCAATACCTTTTTGTAATAAGCGATTCTTTTCCCGTTTGAGTCTTGTTCGGGACCCATTTGTGCTGGGACCTTTAATTGTTTTGTTCTTTATTGTGTGAACAGTGTAATGTCAGGAGACCTGTTTGAGGGACCCATTTGAGATGTTGTGCCTATGAGAAATAGTTTTTTGGGGAGGGGTTGGGTGTCCCCCCCACATATTGAAAATTGAAATTGCTTGGCATGTTAAATGATCCCCGATTATAATATTCACCTGTAGAGGTAAGAATGTTTTTGGGTTTTTGGCAATTGCATAGATCTCAACACAAACACTTGTTGCAGTAGCACCTGAAATTTCCCCTTGGGTAATGGATTATTGTTTTTTCTTTTTTGAATTGGGTACTGAGCCTGTTTAGGAGATAAAGTATTCTTGATTGTGGGGGCTCTTCGAAATGTAGCCCTGCATTTTGGTAAAATTTTTTCCCAACTAGTGGATCACTAAAAGGATATAGTAGTATTATTTAGAGTTTACGGTTTATGGAAACAATTAAAAAGTAAGAAAGATAATAATTTTATTCATTTATATACCCCTTAATTTTCCAAAACAAAGGGGAGAAGGAGGGTGCCCCAGTGTGATTTGGCGGTTTTTATGGGGGAAAGGGGTGAGTGGAGTGCTACCTGAGAGGGTTTGCACCGGCATAACCCGGGGGAAAGGTGCAGTTGCTTTTTGCAAAATTTTTGCTTAACATTTGGGAAAATTTTATTTTTTTTTTTTTTAACTTTCATTTTATTGAAATTTTTTTTAACAAGCTTTAACAGAACATCAATTAATGTTTTACAATAGGTCACTTTCAAAAGTAAGCTAACAAAGAACATTAGTTGTATATTGGCAATCTATGTGTACGTTCAAAATACAAAGATTCAAACCGCTATTTAGGTACATAAACCCAAATTTTAATCAATAAATTTTCAACATCTGTGTCCCCATTGCCTAAGTTTCCCACCTTTCCAATTCTGTTTTCCAACTCTGACCAACATCCATTTAGATATTATGAAAAACAAAGTAAAATGGAATTTTTTTTAAAAAACAATGTTTTCTGTTTTTTAAAGGAGAAATTTATATACAGTTGAAAGTGCACCATGGGTAAAGCAGGGGCACCTAGCTAGCAAATCTTTATGGGCCGTTTTGAAGCCATACACATCGAGGCCCGCCCCTTAACATTGGCCTTTTGTACTTTTTTCAAACTTCATTGACGTTTTTCAGATTTGGTCTGGCACCAAGGATGAACTCCTAGTTTCATGGATTGGCTTAATCAAAAACTGGGGGATTGAAATTCACCTACAATGTCCCCTCAGATGGCCGATTTTTATTAATATAATAAAGATTGTTGTGTTGCGAAATTTAAAGTTTTTTTAAGTAGCACTTCATTTTCTTAATGTGCATTATTACTATTAGCACAGTTTTGTCCCCCTTAAGGATTAAAGTATGATGCTAGGGTTAACTTGAGGCCTTTAGGGCCATATCCTATAAAAAACAGGGGATAACATCTAGGTCATCACCTGATAAGGCGGAGCCTGCCGCTGAAACGCGTTGTGAGGACCCTGTTACTCTGGACTTTTGTTACCACCCTGTTACCAGCAGAAAGGGAAAAATATTACAATTTATAATTCTGGGGGCTCCTCCTTGAGCGCCCTGTTACCCTATTTTTAACCCCCTTTTTTTTACAAATTAATTTATCACTTTACATATAAACATAATGCTTTCCCCCTTGGGCTCACAATCTAAAGATCCTATCACTATGTCTTTGCAATGTGGGAGGAAACCCCCGCAAACAAGGAGGGACATACAATCTCCTTGAGGTGTTGTCCTTATGGGAATTGAATCCAAGAACCCAGCACTGCAAGACTGCAGTGCTTACCATGAGCTACGATGACATATACTTGTTCAATTTTACTTTTTAACAGTTTTTGTAGCAAATATTTTTTGGGTTTTGAAGGCCCTTTTTATAGTGTTAACATGATAAATTTTGATTATTAAATCTTTCACAAATTGCATCTGATTGTGAAATTGTCAGAGTTTAAAGTGCAATTTTCTGTATCTGCTTGATTTGATTGAAAGGAAATAATTTCCAACAATTTGTTATATTGACCACTGTGATAAGAACATAGCGATTTTGTTCAAATTTAAAAAAAAAAAAGTTTTAGTGAGATGTGCTCATTTTCCCCAAAAAGATTGATATCAAAAAAAATAAATTTAATGGAGTTATTATCAGTGGTAGGTGAAAAAGAAAGGCCAAATAATTGGATTGTATTTTCAACAAATGAGGGACATCAGAAATGGAGTTATCCCTATGAAGAATTTTTTGATGAATCTTTTGTACAGGGCTATGCAGCTAGAATGATTACCCATAGATATAATGTCTTTTTAAGATTCCCAAAAAAATTAGCTAGCTGGGTGCACTTTAACCCCATCGCAGGGCCATGCTGCGATGGAAGTATTCGCCTTGAAGGGAAATACAGGTGCATTCAATGATTAAAATATCATCAAAAAGTAGGTGTATGAAGAGGTAAAAAACTGCGCTGCCGGATTCCCCAGGACACAAAGGGTAAATATAACATTTACAGTCCAGTATAGAAAACAAATAGGTGGCACTCACCCTGTGTTCGTAGGTGCTTTCTTTATTGAAGAGGTGCGGGAGGGGGTGATGAAGGTACAGACGACAGGTCCCCGTTTCGCGGTTTGCCCGCTTTACAGGTCTGGGGGAGGGTGACGTCATGGCAGAATTTATAGGGAAAAATCCCTTAAGTCACCTTTCCCCCTTGATACGGGGGTGCAATTAAAAACACTAAAGAAGTAAAAACATGCTTACAAAAAAATTAACCTGAAAATACATAATAAGTCACAGTAATTACAATTTCATGCAAAATGCGCCTAATGCTGCACAGAGAGGGGCCCTGCCATTTCTGTCAGCGCCATGACACAGGCAACGCTGAGGTTAAAATTTATGGCGGGAAATGTCGCCTATTAACTGAAACAGGTGTTTTCAGGGCAGGCGGCGCAGACTACCATGTCTAACCCCTCCCGCACCTCTTCAATAAAGAAAGCACCTACGAACACACGGTGAGTGCCGCCTATTTGTTTTTAACTTGGACGTAAATGCTTGACTGGCTAGCAGGCGTACACCCAGGTGGCTGGGGAAAAACAGCGGTCTGTCTTTATGGAGAAATAAAAAAGACCAATAGCCCTGAAGGTGCCCGGTGCCCCTACCTTTATACACGTGGGAAATATAACTTGATCAGTTCAATCATGCGTGCCTGTGCTCTGATTCTCAGTACAGCGGAGCATGATGACATCACTAGCGTGCACCACTGCACGAGATGTGAGAGCACGGGGGGTGCTATACAAATGGAGCTGCGGGGAAAGGAGGGAGAGTGATATTATTTATTATATGCAGCTCATTATATTATAAAGGACTAGGGAAAACTGCATAAATTATAGGCGCTGAAATGTATTATATGGAGGACTATGGTGCATTATAAAAAAATTTTTCCCCCCGGGGGGGTTGCCCAGCATCCACTGGGCAAGGAGGGAATTACATTTTTGTTCCCCCACAACACACACCATTCCCAAACCCCGACCCAAGGGGGGGCTTATGGCTCCCTTAATCATTTTATCGGGCCCCGGGGGAGGAGTTGTCGCCCCCGGGGTAAAATTAAAATTTGTGTTTTGGGGGGGGAAAAAGGGGACGGAGGGGAGGGGCGCTGGGGGGATCCAGGCCAGGACCGGGGCCCTGCCCCGGGTGCGCACCCGGGGGAAAAAAGGTGGGAAAGGGAAGTGGAAAACCAGGAATAAGAAAAGGGAAAGTTACTAACCCCTTTATACCCCGGGGCACCGGAGTCTGAAGTCCCCGCTTTACTTTTTCACAAAAGCCCGGATGACTCAGTGAGTTCAGCCCTGGGGGAAAAAAGTAAGAGACCTAAATGCCCAAAAATATAGGCCGGGGGCCTAGGGGGGAACGGGGGCCCGCAAAAGGACCTCATTGCCAGTTTAGGAAAAACCCAGAGAGGGAGAAAAAACATGGGTTGGGGTCAGCGGTTACCCCCCACCACAGAGCACAAAACAAGGGGGTATAACTTTCTAAGGTGGAAGTCCCAAGTTCACCGGGGGCTGGTTATGACTCGGGGCTGTACCTGTTCCCTGTCTCCGTAAAAGGTACCGAAACAACAATCCGTGTGTCTGTGTGCCTGTCTAAAAACCCCCAATTCACCCCCTTTTCTGCAAAAACGAACCCCTACCCCCTTATCCATCCCCTGCCCTGAGGAAACTCCCCCTGTTGGGAGCTGTACCCACTCTGCTGCCCCACCATACCATGGCCGCGCAGCGTGGATACCCCTTTCAGGTACCAAATGGGTCCCCTTTAAAATCCCTTATCCCCCCACCATTCCCCGCCATTGAGGGGCCAGGGGGCGGATCGGGGGGTCGCCAGCCGCAATTCCCCCCCCAAACCAAACAACTTGGGGCCCCCGGACCCCCCCCCCCCCACCGCCTCAATACAAGTAGGGAACATTATACTTAGGAAAAGGCAATGGGGACCCCCCTTTAAATATATGGGGGGCTATGGAGTGCATTTTACTATATGGAGGATGTATGGCCCCTTATCTATATAGAAGGTAGAGGGTCCATTTTTAAAGCTTTAAGGCTTTGAGGAGTT
Organism: Allobates femoralis; assembly: GCA_033576535.1. Taxonomy (NCBI): domain Eukaryota; kingdom Metazoa; phylum Chordata; class Amphibia; order Anura; family Aromobatidae; genus Allobates; species Allobates femoralis. The sequence goes on from JARQOC010000005.1 coordinate 498,644,350, forward strand.
GTTTTAAAAAATTTTAAAAGGAAATTTGGGGGGGGTTTTTTGTAAGAGGGCTTTTTTGGGGCTATTTGCTTATGAAGCATTTATCAGTGGAATTTTGGGGGTCCATCATATTGTGCGGAGGCTGTGTGGGGGCCATTAACTATTAGAAGGGAGTAGGGGGATTACCAGGTGAAGAGGTTGGGGGCCACTATTTGAAGTAGGTCCATTATAATGCACAAGGGGTGTTTGGGGGGGGTAGGTTGGGGTCATATGGTGGGTCACAATCATTAGTTTGAAGGAGGGTACGTGGGTCATTATGTGCTGTTAGGAAATTACTGTGGGGTTAAAACCCTGTTTTGGAGGGGGGCCCATTGAAATTCGTTTCGGGTTCATGTTTCCCCTGAGCCCCTGATTGTTAGTTTGGGCAGAACCTGCAGAAAAAACAAGGAGTATTTTGAACTGGGGAAACCTGCCCCTTTAAATACAAAAAAGCAAAATAAGGAAAGTTCTGGCTGCTAGGGGTTTGAATGATGAACAAAAATAAACCCCAAGTTTTAAATGGGATGGGGAGATTCACAAAGACCTTACATTGTAATATCAAATGGGCGCCTGGAAAGGGGGGAAAAAAAATGCAGCCTCCCATACATGATTGATACAATTAACCGGGGATTGCAGTACTGAAAAAAATCCATTCATTTCTAATCCAAGTCCTGGGGCAGTGGGACAGTCACAGTTTTTTTTAAATCTACGCCCTAAGTCTTGGGGGGTTTTGAATGTCCCCATGCCACCCCCCTCGACACTCCCCCTGTCGGGGGTTTGTCCCACTTTTATTCTTCCAGTTGTGGGAATGCCCTGCACCCATTGGGGTGGGCAAAGAAACCTTGGCCCCTTTATGAATGACTGTTATGATTTTTTGAGAAAATCATATGAGCACCCCCTTTTTAGCAGAGTCTGCATGGTATTATGATAGCAGAAAGTCCTAATTCTGAGGGGATTTACTTAATTGCTTTAGTGTTTTTAGTCAATGTGGGTTAAATTTTCACCGTCAGGGTGTGTTGAATTCTACACATCTGATTTTCCCTTTTTTTGAGATATTGTCTATCCCCGGATGTTTCTTCACTCACTCTCCATTTGTATAATCCCCAAGATAACCCCAGTGACAAAAAAGAGTCCATTTTTTAAAGTTGTGTGTTTTCATTTCTTTCTTGCTTTAAAACATTTCCGGTTTGAAATTGATTAAGAAAAAATGAGTTTTAAAAGAGAATGGCAAATAAACTTCAATAAAGTTAGGATATGCATGGGTGGGAGGGTGCCTTTAAAAATTTATCAAGGTGCAATAGGTATGAAGTGAGCATAAATCACACCCAACACATTCCGAAAACCAAATACACAAAAAAGCCCCCCCATTATCAATCACGGGGGTGATGAGTCCCCAAAAATATACTACTGTCTGACAAAAAAAGGGGCACACACTCTCGTAAGGCTTAGATTTTTTTGGCATACAAAGATAAAAACTTATTCAATTTTAAAAACTTTAATAAAAAATAACAGCGCATACAGTGAAAAATTCTAAAAGATAAAAATTTGAAAAAAAAGACCACATATGAAGCTGTTAAAAAAAAAAGGGAGAAAAAAAAAGGGGAAAAGTCTAAATTTCCGTCTAAAGGGTTTTGTTTCCTTGGGGGAAGGGAGAATGAAATGTGGATACATAGTATAGGCCAACCCAAATCGTGATACCGTAAAATGTATTCCAAAATGCGGGAAACCACACACAGAAATATTTTACTTTTTCCACTGGCCCCCAACTGTCTCAAGATCATTTGATCTTACCACAGCAGCATTAGGTCTGGAGACCATTACATCAGTGCTGTGTCGCTTTCCCAGTTTTAAAAAAACACATGAATGCAGGACCCACCCCAATCATAGAACCCCTTTTTCCCAAAAGGGGGTGCCCCCTGGTTGTCCTGCAAAAAAGGGGGCTCAATAGGGTGTGTTCACCAGGCTTGCACAGTGCTGCCAACCCCTTTCCATTAACCCCCATCCAAAAGGGGGCTGTTTTAATTCAACATACTACCGCTGGAACAACCGCCCCCAGATGGCCCAGCCACACACAACAAAAAAAGAGTTTTAAAAGAAACCCTTTTTGTACACAAAATTCTGACTAGGTGTCTCCCTTTCCTTCAAGAGGACATAAATTGCTTCCTTGGAAAGTGCAAAGGAAAAAAAAAAACCCCCTCTTAAACCCAAAATTTGCTTTGAGGTGACCTTGGGTGGGAGAAAAAGGGTTTTTGGGTTGAGAAAAGATTTTCCAAACCTTTGTGCTGCATTATAGGTGGGGCACTCATCGTTTACCCCTCCCCTTTAGTTTAAATTTTTTGGCTGTTTTTTTAGGAAAAGATCAGGTTTTGTAAATTGAGTTACTTCTGGGGGTTTTTTGGTCTGTGTACTTTTTTAGCGAGGGGGGGGCGGTTGCACCTGACCAGGTGTGTGCTATTGTGTGGGACTTTTTGAACTTTTTCCCTTTCTTTCATAAGTAAAAAGTGTCTGGCACGGTTTGGTCTCGTTTTTTGCCAGGGGGGCCCCTTTTGTCTGAAAAGACCAACCCCCACACACGGTTTTCAGCTTAATTGTGTAGACAGAAATCCCAGTCCGTGGTGTGGCGGGGGGGTTTATATGTGGCACCCAGGGTCCCCGTGCCCAGTAACACCCCCCAAAAGGGGAAGATTCCCACAAACTACACTAGCGCCCCAGGCCAAGGGGGGGGTAAAGCTCTTTCCTTTTATTTTGGGGGGGGAAGAAGTGGGCAGTTTTTTGCGGAGCAGCACGAGGAAGAAGGACCTGGGGTAAAAACGGCTCGTTAGGTCAACCCCCCCGGCCCTGCCCTTTCAGGCTGGCCAAGGTCTGAGGGGAAAAGGGAAGGGGCAGAGAGGAACACACCACACCTGGGAGACTGATTACCTGAGCTGCCCGAGAGAAAACCCAAAAAACGGGGCCAAAATTGTGCCCCCAAAAAAAAACAGTGATCACCCCATTGTGAAGGGCCACATCTTCACTGACCACAGGGGGAACAACCGGCGGGGTCAGGAAACGGAATAAGACTCAGTTGTCTAGAATTGGTCCCGGAGGGGGAAAGGGTGGCAGCTTAGCTAAAACGGCGCAGGGTCATACACACAGTGCAGAAAAAAAGGGGGCCAAAGGACCCGGGGCCGGGTGGGAGCAACCCGTCACTCTACAGACTCTTTGGACAGTACCAGCTGTGTACCATCTTTAGTAAAAAACTTTGGGGAAAATACAAAAACCCTGAGTCTGTGTAATCCTTTCAAAAACCCGTTCTCCCTCCCAACTGTTTATCATACTGCTCCGGGGATCAGGCTTGCCCTGGAGAGCCGTCACATCACAGGTGTATCCATCATCCCCCCAGGTTTGCGCAGCGGTGGGACCCTGACCCCAACAATGGGTGGCGTCACGACCAAGACCGCCGTAATAACCCCCCCCGATACCCCGGTTGGTACAGTACCCCATCCCCGTGGGGGTCCAATATACAGCTCACTATTCAGATCTGCAGCAAATAAAACAGTTTTAAACAAAATGCAGGAACCATAAAAGTTAGAGTATGTTCAACACTGCATTTTTTCCTGCTTATTCTTGCCATGAAGAAAGCAGCATTTTACTCTCCCTGTAAAGTGAATGAGAGTTCTGAAATATCATGCACATAATTTTTCTTTGAGATTTGAAGCATTTTTCATATCTGCAGTGTGTCACATTTGTTCCATGGTTTTGCACCAATTTACGGAATATGAATGGGAAATGTGATAAACGCATCAAGAATGCATGCAAAAACTTTTTCATGCATCATTTTTCCTGTCAAGAAACTGAAATATCTGCAGCAATATCCAACGTGTGCACATACCCTAAGTGGCAGGTTGTTTAAATCAGAATTCTGCCCCTATATCATGCTATTCTCAACAGACGGAAAAGTGAATGCTAGAAACATCAAATGCTTGACATGAACAAAGTTAGAATTTTAGTTTACTACATTTCACTCTGCTGCCACCTACAGATATCTAGAGATGGGCATGAACCTAAAATAATATGGTGGATTGGTTATATTAGCTGCAATTAAAATAATCATTATTAACATAGTTATCATTTTAAATACATTATTAAATATTTGGCAATCTGTAGCGCATATCTTATACAAATTACTAAAATGCAAAATGAGGTATATTCAGTGCGCCCATGGCTTGGTCGGAAGCTCAATGCACCTTTATTTTCCTCAATTAGCATTTTTTGGACTTCCCCCGCTCTTGATTGAGCTGTGTGAGCTTAATGTGTGTGTCTGTGTGTGTGTGTGTGTGTGTATGTGTGTGTGTGTGTATGTGTATGTACTGTATGTATGTGTGTGTATGTGGATGTGTGTGTGTGTATGTGTGTGTGTATATGTGTGTATGTGGATGTGTGTGTGTGTGTTTATGTATGTGTATGTGTGTGTGTATGTGTGTGTATGTGTGTATGTGTGTGTATTATGTGAAATGTGTGTGTATGTATGTGTATGTATGTGGTGTGTAAGTACTGTATGTATGTGTGTGTGTGTGTATGTGGATGTGTGGATGTGTATATGTGTGTATGTGGATGTGATGTGTATGTTTGTGTGTGTGTGTGTATGTGTGTATGGTGTTTTATGTATGTGTTTGTGTGTGTATGTGTATGTATGTGTATGTGTTTGTGTATGTGTGTGTGTGTGTGTATGTGTGTGTGTGTATGTGTGTGTGTGTGTGCATGTGTGTAGGTATGTGTATGTGTGTGTGTGTATTGTGTGTGTGTATGCACACTGACACTGCTTGAACAGTTCCACAGTGGTAGACACAGTTAGAAAAGGACCCCTATGCTAGTTCTGTCCATGACAGAAGCTGATTGCTACAATGTAGATTTTATATCTGTCCTAATTTTGCTATATACAGTGATACCTTGGTTTTCATCGTTTTTTACAATGAAAAATATGTCTCGGGTTTTCGTCGATTTTTGTCCCTACATCGCTGCTATTTTTGCATTTAAAAAGTGATTCCCCTTCCAAAAAATAATATGTGCACCCCTCTCTCCCCTCCTCGGCGTATTCTGTACACCAAAAAGAGTGTTTATAAAAATAAAATATCACATTAAATATTTAATTTTTCTTTAAATTAGTCTTTCATATTCATTTTATAGTCATTTCTGAGTGTTTCCAGTATGAACCGCTATCATTATAAATTACTAGCTGTGAGCCCGATGCGATTGCATCGGGATTCTAGAATCTGTGTATAGTTTATTTATTAAGAGTTTAAAATAATAATCCAATTCTTCCATGATATCTTTCCATTAACTACATATGTTTGTATGGTGGATATCATTTGTGGAAAATTGAACTATTATGTTGTAAGGGTCTTAGAACACAAAGTAGCAATACGTGTTAATTTCTCAACCGGTTTCTTTGACAAATCAATATTAGTATTCTGCCTATTGGCCAGTTTGTGTCAGCCCACCAATCGCGGCAAGATGCCCTTACGTCTGTGGGTCCCTACTCTAACTAAATCCGAATTGATATTACTTAGATATTTTTTACGGCTGCTTTTTTCTTATATTTTTAGAGGATGTAGATTTAAATAATCCAATTTTCAAATTTGATACTGAAGGAGTTACCGATGACAGACTTGCAGCAATTTCCGTGCAATGACTAAAAAACTTGCAGTTAACCTGCTGTAAATGGAGCGAACATGGCTTCGGCAGGTGCAGCAAATACAGCCACTAACTAACCACAGGTGACTGCAGTTGATGTGGCTGACACTGCCGCAACTACGTTGTCTGCACACACCGCAAGTAAACTACAAATTGCATACATGCAATAATGGAAATTACAGCAAGTATGTTTGTAGGTTAGTCCTTAGTGATCAACTGTTAAAATTTAATATATTCCTCAAAAATGTACAAAAATATGAGAAAAAAGCCTTGGTAAAATGTTATTTTGAATTTATGTATGTCCCTATCTATCTAAATGTGCAGAACACACCTTGCAAATGAGATGTGTGTGAACAGCCATCCCACCCGTCTCTTAGCTGTTCACAAAAACCTCTCCCTATGCAAAAAGAGAAACAAATTTCTCAGCACCTATAGTGCTGGAGTTTTAAAACAGTGGTTTCTATCATCCAGTGCAGAAATTTGGATAATACACATCTCTGATGTTCTTAGAAAAGTGTGTTCATAAGAATATAGTATGAAGAATGTAAGTAAAAGGAGAAATTTCTAAAAGACTAAGCTAATTTTTTTGTTATTTTTTTTTTTTGTATAAAAAAAGAAAATAAGTATAGTAAAAGTCAAAAGTTTAATCTAAAATATTCCTGTAGACAATATTTTTGGTAAAGACTTTTTCAGAATTAGGCAGCAATTTGCCTTGAATCGGTGTATCCAGCACTTTGACCTTTACATTGCATCGTCTTTTGACTCGTAAAAAAGCCACATATAATTGTCCATGTCCAAAAACTGGTTCTGGCAAATAAATCCCTACTTTCTCCAGTGTTTGGCCTTGGGATTTGTTGATGGTCATGGCAAAAGCAGGCTTCACGGGAAATTGTCGACGTCTTAACTTAAAAGGTAAGTCAGTGGATGATGGAGACAAATCAATCCTTGGAATGAACACCACATTTCCTTCGGCAGACCCACTAATGACTTTTGCTTGAATCATATTGTCAAACAAAGCGGTGACAATCAAGCGAGTCCCATTGCAAAGACCTTTTCTGCTGTTGAAGTTTCGCAAAAGCATGACAATGGTGTCGATTTTTTATTTGAGGCGATGAGAAGGCATTCCCGTCGGTGCAAGTGAATTTAAAAAATTCCACCGGATATTGGTCTGGATCTTCAGTCTCATCAGGATCAATGGAATCATCACTAATGTATTCAGTGTATTCACCAGCAATGCAATCCATGACCTTAGAGTTGACCAAATCCACATCGTCATTTTTAGGGCAAAGAATGGCATGTGATGCAGCAATCTGAATGCTTTCGTTGTTATTTACATCAATTAAAATGTTTTCACCAAATATATCAAATATAAGTGAGCCAGTGCAGATCATGTCTTGCGGGATTTCAATGATATCATCTCCAAGGTTGAAATTATTGGACAAATCACCATTTCCCAGTTTAAGTAACCAACTGCTATAATCGGGATCAATAGAGCGCATGTTGTTGATGAGCGGCAATTGAGTGAAAAGCTGCCATTGTCGTGAGTATTTAATGCAACTCTCTACAATGTCTGTTCTTGTACCATGAGGGATGATAGGGAGACACTGTCGAAAGTCTCCTCCCAGAACAATGACTTTACCTCCAAAAGGTGTTTTATTTTTCTTAGAGATATCTGTTGTCATGACATCCCGTAAAAGTTGATCTATCACATGCAATGCATATTTTGATAACATAGTTGACTCGTCAATAATGAAAAGTTTTGTACTTTTCAAATGTTGTGCAGCATCTGTATCATTTTTAATTCTGGAAACCGATGTTTCATTGATTGGAATTGGTATTCCGTAAAGCGAATGAATGGTTCTTCCTCCTTGCAGTAAGTTAGCTGCAATCCCTGTACTGGCTGCAGGTGAGACAATTTCGCCTTCTCCTCTTAGTTCATGAATTAATAAATCATACAGGTATGTTTTCCCACTGCCACCTGGACCGTCGATGAAAAAGCACTTAGGTTGTAGACTTCTATCTTCTAAAGCTTGATGTATAGCATTATAGGCTAAAAGTTGTTGGTCATTTAAAGTAGCTTTCATTTCCCGAGCTCTTCTTAACTTGTCATCCTTGTTGTATTGTAGGCGGATTTGTGGTTTTCTTTTGGGGCGTGGTAGATTAAAATCAGTAAAACTTTTGGCATGAAATTTTAAAACATTTTGGACATCTGTCATTGCATATCCTTCACAATTCTCACACTCCTCAGTGTTGGAGTGGTATGCATGGCAGTAGTCTTGTATGAAGTCTTGTTTAAATTCTTGCCACAACTCCAACGGATGAGCGGGAGGACCAAAAATACATATATATGCAAACATATCACAAAGCTGTGCAGGCATGTTTAGAACACAGGCATCCAATAAAGTATTTTTCCAAACACTATCATCGAATAGCAATCCAAGGGCTAATGCCGCCTCTTTAAAAGTTGGGTATGTGACTTCATGTTGTTAAAACTTGTTGCTCCTTTGACATGCAGTAACAACAACCTTAAATAGTACCGTTCTTGTTCTTTCATACTGACAGTATACATTCTTCCAATCACTGAAGCACCTCCTCGCTTTCTAATTTCCCATGCACCTTCTTTCCAAACATAGTGCTCAGGAATTTGGCGGTATAAGTAATCATGAGCATGTGGGTCATTCTCATTGAGCTCAAAGTTGGCCATAAGAGTGGATTTTCTGTGCATTGTGTAACTGATGTTGTCAACAGAGTGGTTGAGAATGTGGGAGATGTACCGCAAGGCGAATAATGCTGTGAGATTGTCTATGCATTGGGTAAGCAAAGATTCGCCAAGCTGCCTCCGGTGCACTTACATACCTTGAATCCATGAATTGGTGTGTTTCATCATGTTGGATGTTGGTTTGACAAATTTCCAGATTGGCTTTATCATGTCCTTTGTAGACATATTTGAATAGGTATTTGACACTTTGAATGGAAGCACATACTTCCACATTAATATGACATTTGTATTTTAATAGTAGGAAAGGGTTATAGGGAACAACCCAAGAATTATCAATCATCTTGGAATGGTGTGGAAAGGATGGTCCTAAATTTCTTTGATAAGTAGGATAGGCATCCTTAGTTATGACTGTTTTCGGCTGGAATTTTTTTGGAAAAGCTTTTTTACACTTTCCAAGATCCATACAGGCGAATTGGGGTTGTGTTGTCCACAGGGCCCATGAATCATGTGTTGCATCACAATTTGATGGAGCAGAGGGTAGTAAGCAGGATCGGGAATTTCAGCCCACACTGTATTGTCTACTTCAACCTCAGTTCTTAATTTGGAATTGGTATGTAGAATAATCAAAATGTGAGCGTGTGGTAGGCCACGCTTTTGAAATTTAATGACATGAACCATTGCCCACCTTTGCCAAATAATCCGCTGTTAATGTCTTTTAATAGGGCTTCAAGTTTAATTCTGAAGACACGGGCCACTAAATCAGGTCTATGTTCCACACGCTGCCATGGTTCTAAATTGTTTATAATCTCACTCCATTTTGGATTACAGGTCATGGTTACAAAAAGATCCGGTCGTCCAAATTTAGATACAATAGCCATGGCATCTTGATATCGTTGCTGCATGTTTCTTGGACTGCCTTCAAAGGAAGATGACCGCCTTTTTCTATAGATTTTTTCTGTAGATGTTCTTGGAGTACACAGTAATCCTCCACTTTTAAATCCTTTTGGTGCTGACGAATAAAATTTAGGCGATTAGCCTCGATCTTCACATACGCATCAACTAAGTACTGCTGTGTTAGTTTGCCACCATTTAGGACAGGATTGAACTGATTACGTACAGACAGCAAATAGCAGTAATATTGCAGTTGTGTAACCCTGCGTGGACTTTGGCCTTGATGCTTGAGTCCCTCATGCCAGCCTTGTTCTCCATGAGGAAAAAATAAGGTATAGAGTAATGCATCTAAATTGCTATGTAGAATACTGACTTGCAGTGTTTTAGGGGCCAAGGGGTTATTTGGGTCAGGTTTCAAATGAATTAAAATGTCTCTATTGAATGGTGGATCTCCATTGTCATTTCAAAAACCACAGCGACTTCATTCACAGTAGGATTGTTATACCATCTTGGGTCTTGATGTCTATCTTGTTTAATGGCCATGGTTATATTTGGCATGACGGTGCCATTTTATACTGGCTTCTGTTGTTCTTCTAATTCAACGTCATGTAGCATTTTGTAGGCCGAAACAAAGGGATTAATATTATCCAGTTGAAGAGCAATGATACTCATCAATGTAGGATGACATTTTAAATTTTCGGGAGACTGTAGCCATTGTTCAATAGCGCTTGCAGTATCCAAAATGTACAGTTGTGCATACGCTGGAACTTGATCTTGAGCGGGATGGAGTGTTCCAGTGCGATGATAAATTTGCACATGAATACGGAAACAGTAAGGGCCGTGTCCAGGTGGTGGAGAAACATTGGCACCCATGGAGGCAAAAGCAAAAGAACTATTAATGCTCCGGATGTTCTCCATGAGATTTTTGCTATATTCACTCTGTCCTTTGAGCAAACGTTGGAAGACCTCAGGGTATTGTGGTAAGGGTAACTTGACTTTTCCCTTGTGACAACAGAGAGTGAAATGTTGATCAGCTGGGCGTTCGGCCGAAAAATGTAGAGCTTGACAATGTTCACATACGAACTTCATGGGACCACAGCTATGTTCTAAAATAGCAGTATCATCATCCGAAAAGCAATTCATGCTCGTCCACGCTCATGGATCTACTCAAAGGTCATAATTCAAATGCAATAGATGACATTGATTATGAATTGAAGTAAGGTGATTCCCTGTAGGGTATATATAAAAAACAAACATGCGGCGCCAATCTCAGCGCGTTACCAATGTAACTCTCTGGTGCCCTTTTAATGAAGTTTTATGCACTCACCTCTTGCCATAAAACTTCAAGCATATGGTTTTTCCAAAGCCTCCTCACGCTTTGGATATTTATCCGGGTCTGCTGCTCGCCTTGAATTGATCCTGTATTGGGTCCTGCCACGGATTCCCACAGGCATAAAGGTTCAATAGGAAGTGATCCAATTCTATAGTGGCCGCGCTCCCCGTGGTAATGATTTTAAGAACTTCTTGTCCACAAAAAATGTTATTCCTCAAAACATGCGAGAATATAAAAAACGGATACAACGCGTTTCGGCGGAGACAACCGCCTTCCTCAGGTATCTAAATAAAAATACATCTGACACTTTGCTTTATAGGTAAAAGATAATTACAGCTTGCTAGGTAATGACATGAGGGTGTGGGTATAACCACACCTGTCCAATCAGTCTCATTGTCTGCTTCAGCTATAGTGCTTCATTACATAGTAAAAACAAACACCCACAAACAGCAATCACTACGCTAAAAAACCACTAAGAACATTTATCAATAAAATTACTAGTCACAAAAAATCTTAAATTACATAAAAGTTATCAAAAAACAAGAAAAAAAAATTAAAATTGCAATGTTTTTAAAAAGTGCTTTTTTTTTTTTTCCTCTTTCCTTCTTTGTTCTGTTTTTTTTGTTTTAAAAGGGATCATATTCATATACTGAATACTAAATACTAAATTCTTTCCACAATATCATTGAGACCATTGGGATGCAATGTTTGAAGGCGGTAAATCCAATATGTCTCTTTGCGATTAAGCAGAGAATTTCTATTGATTGTTTCCACAGGTATTTGTTCTAGAGGTGTCACCATTATATTAAAATTCTTATTGTGCTTGAGTAATAAATGTCTCGACAGGCTATGTTTTAAAAACCCATTTTTTGCTCTATTTCTGTGCCCATTCATGCGAGCACGTAAAGTCTGCGTTGTACGCCCCACGTACTGTAACCCACAGCTACAATCAATAACGTAAACAATATAATCGCTATCGCATCTCAGATTCTGTTTTATTTCAATTAATTCACCTGTACTTTTGCTTGCAATCTTATTCGCACCATGGTTCAGAATCCCACATGTAAGACATTTCCTGGAACTGCATCTAAAAACTCCAATCTCATGATCTTTACTTTTTCCATTTTTTGCAGATCTTTTTTTATTGTCTCTTAACCTACTTGGGGCTATTTGACTTTTTATCGTTTTCCCTCTTCTAAATGTTATACCTGGTTCCTCAGGCAGACATATTCCCAAAATCGGATCACGTTTTAAAATATACCAGTACTTTTCAGAATCATCAGGGGGAATAAAACGATACGCATGATTCTGAAAAAGTACTGGTATATTTTAAAACGTTCTCTGCTTAATCGCAAAGAGACATATTGGATTTACCGCCTTCAAACATTGCATCCCAATGGTCTCAATGATATTGTGGAAAGAATTTAGTATTTAGTATTCAGTATATGAATATGATCCCTTTTAAAACAAAAAACAGAACAAAGAAGGAAAGAGGGAAAAAAAAAGCACTTTTTAAAAACATTGCAATTTTAATTTTTTTTTTATTTTTTCTTGTTTTTTGTTAACTTTTATGTAATTTAAGATTTTTTGTGACTAGTAATTTTATTGATAAATGTTCTTAGTGGTTTTTTAGCGTAGTGATTGCTGTTTGTGGGTGTTTGTTTTTACTATGTAATGAAGCACTATAGCTGAAGCGGACAATGAGACTGATTGGACAGGTGTGGTTATACCCACACCCTCATGTCATTACCTAGCAAGCTGTAATTATCTTTTACCTATAAAGCAAAGTGTCAGATGTATTTTTATTTAGATACCTGAGGAAGGCGGTTGTCTCCGCCGAAACGCGTTGTATCCGTTTTTTATATTCTCGCATGTTTTGAGGAATAACATTTTTTGTGGACAAGAAGTTCTTAAAATCATTACCACGGGGAGCGCGGCCACTATAGAATTGGATCACTTCCTATTGATTATGAATTGGAAAAGAAACAGACAGAACTTCATGACACGGTCCAGCCGGAAAAGTTGGTAGAATTTGAGAAGGAGTTAGAGAAGAAATTGGATGTGTGTGTTTAAAAAAATACGCGATGTACATCTGGGAAAGTTTCAAAGGGATATGAAGGACAAAGTGGAGGGCAGAATGTACAATTGGAAAAGACTAAAGGTGCCAAAAACCGATGATGGAAGGAAGGGATCTCATTCATCCGTAACATCACTTAGTGATCAGTCCGAGATTAATGCGAATGAGAGTGGGCCGGAGCAGGGAACTTCAGGTGGCGGAAACCGTAGAACAAGAAATATACGCACACCCTATTACCCAATTTATAATCAACGGAAGCGTAAGAACAAATCAGGATCACCAAATGACAATAAAAGTGACAATAAGGTAATTAATTTAAGCTCCTATGTTCTGACCCACTCTGATTATTCGTTATTATCTAAAGGATTAACCTTCTCACCTGTGGCGGGATTTGACACTTTCGGGGCTATTAAGGACCTACAACTATTTGCTAGGTCGTTATATTTTAAAAGGCACTTTTTTAATCCAAGTGTACATTCTGTCTTCTCTACAGAGGAAGAACAAGCGGTATTAACTACATTGGACGATCTCTCTCTGGAGCACAAAGTGTCGGAGAGAGGTAAGATACCATCTAACATTAAACCACACTCTAAAAAATTCCCTCCTCTCTCTCTATGTGCCAACATTGACCTGTTTGTACAGGTTGTATCAAGGGACCTTGAAAAAATCCCTCGATAAGGTGGTATGGATAATTTGACGGGCAGTGAGAGAAAACGTCTAAAAGAGTTGAAAAGTCTCCCGGACGTGGTGCTGAAGCCGGCTGACAAAGGTGGCAACATAGTCATATGGCCGAGATCAATGTATGAGGAGGAAGCCTTTAGACAATTGCGCAATAAAATCTGCTATAAAAAATTGACTTTCAATCCTCTCTCCAAGTACACTGATGAATTGGATAAGATACTGGATGCGGCAGTAGATGGAGGTGTTGTCACCAGTCTGCTGGCTTTGGCACTGCATATTGTGGAACCGTCGATATCTACATTGTACTTATTGCCAAAAATTCATAAATGTCAGACGGTTCCACCCGGGAGACCGATCATCTCTGGAAATAATAATTTTCTGGAGAATATAAATAGGTGGGTGGATTCGATGCTCCAGCCCCTTGTTGAATCGCTGCCATCATATACGAGGGACACTGTGGATTTTCTAAAGAAAATAGATGGAGTCTCCTTAAGTGGGGGTGCAGTAATGGTGTGTGGGGATGTCGAATCCTTATACACAAACATCAAACATGCTGATGGATTGCGGGCGGTTAGGTTTTTTCTCTGTAGATCACACCTACCATTGGACTTGGTAGAATTTGTCTTATGTATATTGGAGTTCTCATTAATTCATAATTTTTTTACTTTCAAGGGGTCCTTCTACCTACAGCTCCAGGGAACGGCAATGGGTGCATCATTTGCACCGGCCTATGCAAATCTGTTCCTGGGGCTGTGGGAGAGGGACCTCTTTCTGACAGATGGTGGTATCTCTGCCGATCGCGTCCCTTTTTGGACGCGATATATAGATGATGTTTTCTTTATATGGCAGGATGAAGTGAGAGAACTTGAACCCTTTATGAAGTTTTTGAACTCCAATAGTAATAACATACATTTGACATATTCCTACTCAGGTGTAAGGATAGATTTCCTGGATGTAACTATTGAGTGTGATAGTAAAGGTATATTACAGACTTCATTATACCGTAAACCGACCTCCACCAATAGTTTATTACATGCCACATCAGCGCATCCTAAATACATGATAGGATCTGTACCTACGGGTCAATTTCTCCGGCTGAGAAGGATGTGTTCTCAGACAGAGGATTTTGAGAGACAGGCTATTGATCTTAGGAGAAGATTCATTGAGTGTGGATACAGTAAAAGAATGATAAAGAAAGCATATAATAGGGCGAAGCATTCATCACGTAATCAGTTGTTGTACTCACGAGTGAGTCATGAATCCACTAACCCAGTTAGATTTATCACTGATTATAATAGTGGATATGAAAAGATACGAAAAGCCCTAGAAAGATCATGGCATATTCTACAGGCGGACCCAACCCTGACTAAAATTCTACCATCCCAACCACTGATGGCTATTAGACGTGGCAAGAATTTGAAAGACCACCTCATTAGAAGCCACTACGATGGCTATGGTAAAGGAACATTCTTGGATAAATTCCCACCCTCAACTGGCTGCTTCCCCTGTGGTAAGTGTGTAGCTTGTCCCAACATAGAGCGTAGTGGATCATTTGTTGATTCAACTGGATCCAACTCATTTGTGATTAAACAACGTATTACTTGTGAATCCAAATGGGTTGTATACTACGGTGTATGTCCCTGTAAAAAGATTTATATAGGGTTGACTAGTCGTCAATTGAAAGTACGAGTAAGGGAACACATACTGGGTATTGAGGCAGCCAAAGATGTTGAGGATGAGACCTTGCTAAAGACTATTCCTAGGCATTTTAAAAAGTATCATAGTTGTAATGGGAAGGAATTTATGGTACGTGGCATCGAAATGGTGGATTTGGTTATACGGGGTGGGAATGCCACAGTCAAATTAGCCCAACTGGAAACGCGTTGGATTTGGACATTGAAAACAGTTCAACCAGCAGGCCTTAATGAGACCATCAGTTATGCACCTTATTTGTGAAGTCTAGATTTGATTTAGGGTTATATGTGGTTTTAATTGTATATTCATTGTTTTTATTTTTCACTTTTCTAGCAGTGTGACAATCATGACATCCCCTTGACATCGATGGGATGACTATTACATTTGGCTATCCAACACGTGGACATTAAGAGGAAGATACATATATCGATGAATGGCGTCATATGATAAATGCATTCAATTGTGTATATGAGATATAATTATATAGGACATATGTATGATACTCTGTATCTAGTTATGTAGACTGTATCTACCTTTGTGATAAAGCATGTATATTTGGATACATAGGATTGTTTGTGGGGTATGTATCCTTTCAGTATATGTGGTCCTGTAGAGGATGTTTATTTTAAAGACATCTAGTGCACAATAATGTATGAGATATTAGGAGACGTGGTTATCACGTATTTTCTTACTATATATAGATATACATATCTCTGCATTAAACTGCACTAGTATGGAATGGTTATTTGCCCTCCGATGACATAAATATCTGACTTGTGTTCCGAATATTTAACATATGTTATAAATATCTGCATACCACTAGTACTATGATATACTCTCCTTTAATCATGCATTGTGTCTGTTTGTGTGATGCACTTGTGTATATATATAACAGTTGAGTGCATTTCTCTATTGAATACCTAAATATGGGGGTCTAGAATATATTGGGTGCAACATATGTATATACGTATTACAATCTGAGGAAAAATTGTTGAGATTGCTTGTCCATCTATATATATGTGTACATATCTAGCATTCAATTATATGCACTATAGTAGTAATAGGTAGATACATCTATCCTATGATCCAGTGTATATTATTTCTCTGGCTAGCCTAATGTTCTATCATAGTCATCGGTGTTATGGCTCCATATGTGTTGAGGCAGTATAATTATTGGCCCACTAATCTATTGTGGAATACAATTCATGTTGTACAGCTCTTGATGCTGTGCGGGCGCTTCCCTAATAGCGCCGACCCGCTCATCGGCTTGGCGTCTCCATGGAGAGTGTGCTGTGGGTCAGCTGACCTACTGGCACGCCCCTCCATGACGCCGCTGATGACGCGTGGCCGGGCATGACAATTGGGAGTAAGCGTCCGCCGCTATAGCAACAAGTGCGGCGCGCTGATTGGTCCTCACTGCGTTTTTAAACCGCCCCTTCCCCCTCACTCACCAAGCCCTCAGACGAAGGAGAAATTCCGAAAGGCGCATAAGGGCGCATGCATGATACGATCACTGACACAAACAGGTACTGAACTATGATGTAGTAGCCCTGTATGGAGTAACTGTATAAACTGCAGTGATCCTGAGGATTTTTGGGAGGTTGATTGTTTTACTTAATGATGTATCACGGGATCCTAGGATAATAGCAGCAGACATCCTCTCTTATAACATTGAGAGGCTGTTTAAGTCTGTTTGCACAGGTGATTCTCATTTTGTGTAGTTCATATATATTGGATGTTATTAGACCACACGCAATTGCTGTGTGACTGCACTTATATGGGAAGGATTGTGAACTTCTATGCATGTTAATATCCTCTCCTATAACACTGAGGTGGGTTTACACACACCAATTTATCTGTTCAATATCTGAACAGATCTCTGGTTGCAGTGAAATCATGGACACTTTGTTCCATTTTGTGGCTGTGTACAAATGATACAATGTGTCCATGATTTCACTGCAACCAGAGATCTGTTCAGATATTGAACAGATAAATTGGTGTGTGTAACCCACCATGAGAGGTTGTCTAAATCTGCATGCACAGGTGATTCTCATGTTGTAGAGTGCATATATATTGGATATTATAATGGTGGGTTTACACACACCAATCATTGTATCCAATATCTGAACAGATCTCTGGTTGCAGTGAAATCATGGACATATAGTTCCATTTTGTGGCTGTGTACAACATGGAGCAATCTGTCCATGATTTCACTGCAACCAGAGATCTGTCCAGATATTGGATACAATGATTGGTGTGTGTAAACCCACCATTAGACCACATGCAATTGCTGTGTGATTATACGCGATCAATGTGTGACTGCACTTATATGGGAAGGACTGTGAATTGCTATGCAGGGTAATATAATGACATGCCATTCTGAACCAATTGATTACATCCTTAATTTTCTATATTTGTAAAAAAAAAAAACCCTAAAATCATATTGCTATGAATAGGCAATATATACTGCATGAAAGTATGCAGGACTTTGGGTACTAATTAAGTTTAGATTGTTCTTTACCTTAAATTGACATATGTATGCTTTTGACTGATAGGTAATGATTAATTACAGCCATATATTATGAGTATTCATATGGGATGAAATTGAGAAATCAATTTGTATCATTGCTGATTTTCTACCTTGCTCCCACCCCTTGTTCCGCACAATCTTTGATTAATAATAAAAATTTATATTTTCATACAAATGACCATATGATCATTTTTCTTCCCTTTGGGAAATCTTTTTACATTAAATTTTGCGCGATCGGTCATGTTCGATTATAAGTCCATATTTACTCCAGTATTATTTGTTATATGCGTATATGCATTATTGATGGTATGGTATAGCTAGCCACAATGCACTGGATACAAAAACTGTGGGGTTTTCTAACCCTAATAACCATAGGCTAGAATACCTGATTCTTTAGAATCGGGCCGCCATCTAGTATAATATATTTACGTAGAAAATTGATGATATATTCAATACTTATTTCACCTGCTGTATTTTCAAATAATCAATAATTGTGTGTAAGATATATAACAAGGACTTACATAAAGTATACAACTGCAAACAAACTAAACAATGTCCTAGATATACAATGTTAATAGCAACCAGGCACTGTCATATGGTATATCCTAGAAACAGCAATGTTCACTGAACCATGTGGAGAAACTCTGCCTGGCTTATACAGTCAAAACCAGAAGTTTACATACACTATTTAAAAAGACATATATGCATGTTTTCTCATTGTCTGACATGAAATCAGAATTAACCTTTCTCATTTTAGGTCAATTATAATTACCATAATCTATAATATAAAAGCCGAAGGCCACTTCCGGAAAACCTGAAGGTTACTTCCGTGATGGCCTCCGGACCCATGGTGGTGACGTCACCAGTGCACTGTAGCCGGGCGGCGCCCGGCTACAGGGACCAGCGGAGGAACGTTCCGGCCAGGAACGTTCCCGTCTGTCCCGGCGCCTCCTCTCTCCTCCGCTCCAGCCTCTGCCTGCGGCCGTTCTAGCCTCTGCCCGCGGCCCCTCCAGCCTCTGCCCGCGGCCCCTCCAGCCTCTGCCCGCGGCCGCTCCTGCCTCTGCCCGCGGCCGCTCCAGCCTCTGCCCGCGGCCGCTCCTGCCTCTGCCCGCAGCCGCTCCAGCCTCTGCCTGCGGCCGCTCCTGCCTCTGCCCGCGGCCGCTCCAGCCTCTGCCCGTCCTCTCCAGCCTCTGCCCGTCCTCTCCAGCCTCTGCCCGTCCTCTCCAGCCTCTGCCCGTCCTCTCCAGCCTCTGCCCGCGGCCGCTACAGCCTCTGCCCGCTGCCGCTCCAGCCTCTGCCCGCGCCCGCACCAGCCTCTGCCTGTCCTCTCCAGCCTCTGCCCGTCCTCTCCAGCCTCTACCCATCCTCTCCAGCCTCTGCCCGCGCCCGCACCAGCCTCTGCCCGTCCTCTCCAGCCTCTGCCCGTCCTCTCCAGCCTCTGCCCGCGGCCGCTCCAGCCTCTGCCCGCGGCCGCTCCAGCCTCTGCCCGCGGCCGCTCCAGCCTCTGCCCGCTCCAGCCTCTGCCCGCTCCAGCCTCTGCCCGCGGCCGCTCCAGCCTCTGACCGCGGCCGCTCCAGCCTCTGCCCGCGGCCGCTCCAGCCTCTTCCCGCTCCAGCCTCTGCCCGCGGCCGCTCCAGCCTCTGCCCGCGCCCGCACCAGCCTCTGCTCGTCCTCTCCAGCCTCTGCCCGTCCTCTCCAGCCTCTGCCCGCAGCCGCTTCAGCCTCTGCCCGCGCCCGCACCAGCCTCTGCCCACGCCCGCACCAGCCTCTGCCCGTCCTCTCCAGCCTCTGCCCGTCCTCTCCCGCCTCTGCTCATCCTCTGCCCGTCCTCTGCCCGTCCTCTGCCCGGCCTCACCCCTCCAGCCTCCGCTTTCCTCACCCCTCCAGCCTCCGCTTTCCTCACCCCTCCAGCCTCCGCTTTCCTCACCCCTCCAGCCTCCGCTTTCCTCACCCCTCCATATGCAATATATATGTGTATATATGTGTGTATGTAGGCACTTCCGTCACTTTGTCCGCACTTCCCTCAACTTTGTACATACACATACACACACACACTCCGCTATATTTACCACCGGCCCTGCGTCCGCTGCTTGGATCCTCAGTCGACATGTCGCCGCCCCCGAACTACCGGATCCAATATAGCGGCCAAGATGTCTCGCCAAACTACCCAGACCACATATTGCATCCAGTCGTCCGGGGGCGGCAACATGTTGACTCAGGATCCAGGTGGCGGGGAAGACGCAGGGTCGGTGGTAAGTATAGCGGAGTGTGTGTATGTGTGTGTGTATGTGTGTGCTGACCACTCTGCACACGGCGCTGCACTGACCACTCTGCCCACGGCGCTGCGCTGACCACTCTGCCCACGGCGCTGCGCTGACCACTCTGCCCACGGCGCTGCGCTGACCACTCTGCCCACGGCGCTGCGCTGACCACTCTGCCCACGGCGCTGTGCTGACCACTCTGCCCACGGCGTTGCGCTGACCAATCTCACTGCACTCACTGCTAACCACTGAGCCACCGCACTCACTGCTAACCACTGAGCCACCGCACTCACTGCTAACCACTGAGCCACCGCACTCACTGCTAACCACTGAGCCACCGCGCAGTGCTAACCACTGAGCCACCGCGCAGTGCTAACCACTGAGCCACCGCGCAGTGCTAACCACTGAGCCACCGCGCAGTGCTAACCACTGAGCCCCCGCGCAGTGCTAACCACTGAGCCACCGTATACTCTGCTACCCACTGAGCCACCTGTATACACACAATTAATTTCACCGCACTCCCCTAACTATTAGTAAATAAACTATATATGGATTCTAGACTACCCGATTCTTTAGAATCGGGCCGCCATCTAGTTATTAATATTTGCCAAATGCCAGAATAATGAGAGAGAGAATATTTTAAGGCATTTTTATTACTTTCTGCAAAGTCACAAGTTTACATACACTATGAGTACTATACCTTTAAGCAATTTGGGACAGCCCATAAGATGATGTCATGTGCTTGGAAGCTTCTGATAGGTTTATTAGCAACATCTGAGTTAATTAGAGACACACTACGTTAATGCACACTTGAAACACTCTGCTTATTTGTGTAGCATCATGGGAAAGTCTAAAGAAATCAGCCAAGATATCAGGAAGAAAATTGTGGATTTGAAAAAGTCTGGTTCATCCTTGGGTGCAATATCTAGATACCTCAAGGTGCCTCATTCTTCTGTACAAACAATTATATGCAAGTAGAAACAAGATGGGAATGTTCAGCCATTATACCACTCAGGAAGGAGACGTGTTTTGTGTCCCAGAGGTGAACATGCTTTGGTCCGACGTGCATATTATCAACCCAAGAACAAAAGCAAAAGACCTTGTGAAGATGATGGAAGCTGGTAAGATTGTGTCATTATCGACAGTGAAATGAGCATTGTATCAACAGAATAGTTTTTGCAAAATCAAACAGGACAAAGACCTACATTTTTGGAGACATGTCCTGTTGTCTGATTAAACTAAAACTGAACTGATTGGCCATAATGACCATCGTTACATTTGGAGGAAAAAGGCAGAAACTTGGAAGCCTAAGAACACCATCCCAACTGTGAAACACAAGGGTGGCAGCATCATGGTGTGGAGTTGTTTTGCTGCAAGGGGGAATAGTGCACTTCACAAAACAGATGGCATCATGAAGAATGAAGATTATGCGGCAATCCTGAAGTAACATCTCAAGACATCAGCCAGGAAGTTAAAGCTTGGGCAGAAAATGGGTCTTCCATGTGGACAATGACTGGAAGCATACTGCTAAACTGGTTACAATGTGGCTTAAGGATAACAAAGCCAATGTTTTGGAGTGGCCATCACAAAGCTCTGACCTCAATCCTAATGAAAATTTATGGGTAAAGTTGAAAAGGCAGGTGTGAGCAATGCGACCTACAAACATGGCTCAGTTGCACCAGTTCTGTCAGGAGCAATGGACTCAAATTCCTACCAACTATTGTGGGAAGATTTTGATAAAATGTCCAAAATGTTTGACCAAGTCATACTGTTTAAGGGCAATGGTACCAAATACCAATGAAATCTTTGTAAACTTGTGACTCTGGAAAAAGTAATACAAATGCCTTAAAACATTCTCTCATTATTTTGACATTTGGCAAATATTAATAATTATAGTAATCCTAATTGACCTAAAACGGGAAAGGTTTATACTGATTTCATGTCAGATAGTGAGAATAACATGCATATGTGTCTTTTTATATAGTGTATGTAAACTTCTGGTTTCAACAATATATGATACAGTATTTGTCCCGTGCTAAATGTAAATCGTGTCAATTCTTCCTGCCTAATATATCTTGGAAACATTGTTTCACAGGCTGTTGTAGTTGTCACAATGTTGGTAACTTTCATTGGTATATATAAATTACAATATGTACGGTAAAAATGTAAAATTTCATCAAAAGACAGTAGAACAAGATAGAAAAATACAGTGTACAGTATAGTTTGCAATGCAAACTGAGTAAGATGGGTGTTATTATCTCTTGGATGTCCCCTGTTTATTATCTTAGAAGAATAATGGGGTAGATGTACTATTATTATTTAGACAGAATTCCATCTTTACTTGTTTAAAAATTCTGGTGCAATACATTATTATTCTCATATACAAGAATATATTGGTACCATGGTAGACATTTTGTAAAGGTGTTCAGAAAAGAGTTGTCAGCGTGGTCAGCAATCTCTCTGTTAGCAGTGGATACCGCACAGCTGCACCTTTCTGCTTCAGCATTCCCTTTTGAGATGCACCGAAATAGGACATAAAATCAGAAAAACTCACCAAAAAATTGCCCGGTAAATATCCATTTCAACACTAAAGATGAAAATGGGAGGTGTTAGCAGATATTTTGGGCCAAAATATGTAAGCTCGTAACCCACCGTCAAGGGCCCTCACGCTTACGAGTCCTAACCATATGTTTGCTGCCATATGTTTGTTTAACATTTTGAGATTCACCGAAATAGGACATAACATCAGAAAAACTCACCAAAAAATTGCCCGGTAAACATCCATTTCAACACTAAAGATGAAAATGTGAGGTGTTAGTAGATATTTTGGGCCAAAATGATTGAGCACCAGGTATATAGACACCTGTGTTGCCTCTCAGAGGAGCTAGCAGCCTGCTGCTAGGTGCAATGGATATTTACCGGGCAATTTTTTGGTGAGTTTTTTGGCATTCCCTTAGCAATCTGTACTGATGAAGGTCCGAGGGGAACCGTGGGGTACTCAACTCTCGCGGCTCTCTTCTTCTTCTAGTCTGGGATGTCAAGGGTGGCCATCCCAAGGCCGTGGCCCTGGGGGTCAACTGAAAAGAGGTATATATTTACAGGGGATTATTTACAAGTTGTCTTGTCGTGACGCCACCTGCTGAGTCTGGTGATGTTCCCCAGCGCCGCTCCAGTCCTCCAGTGGTCGATGGTATGGTGGTTTAGATGGAATCGTCCCCGCAGGCAGGACGGGACCACCGGGGCAGGATTGCTGTAAGCAAACAGTTTTTATAGAATGAATGCAGCGGAGTCGAAGCTTCACTTCACCGGGTAACTTTTACTGAAACACTCTCATTCAGCTTTACAGTGCAACAGTTCATTAGATGTTAAATGGTGAATGCTCTGGGCTGCAATTAGGATTCTGGCTTGAGATGGAACCCTCCTTCCAGTTCCTTTCTGTTCCTTCTATTCTGTTCCTGTGTGAAGCCTAATCTCTTGTAGACGATCTAGTCTCCCCCTTTTGTACCCATCGGGTTAACCTTCTAGTGAATGCCGCAGTGGCTCCTGCGCTTCTGGCTTCCCTCTTGTGGGACCTTGGGAGTCAGGGCCGTATTTTTAATATCCCTGTTTAGCGGATTATCTGTGAGATTTGGAGTACTCACAGGTGCGGGCTCCAGTACCCGAGTGTCTTTCTATGGGGCAAACTCTATCCGTTACTCACTTCCCCACTCAAGTTAACTCTGCCAATCTGAGCTTCCTTGCTTTCTTTACTCTGTTTGGGATCTGTGCTCTCTCAGTACTTCTCAGCCGAGAGGGCCCTCTTGGTTTCCTGCAGGATGACTCCTGCTCCTTCCACCTCTTCACTCTTCACCGACTCCTCACCGACTCCAACTCCAACTCCAACTAACTATCTGAGCTCTCCGGTTCCCTCTAGAGGTCACTAAGACCCTCCCTGGGTTCCTCCCACCACTATCTCTAGTGTGTGTGTGGGTGCAGCTCTAGGACTCCATCTTGTGACCATTGTCCCAATTGCAGTAAAGTACTACACCGCTTTTCTGGGTGCAGTACCCCTTTTGTGGCACCTACGTAATGGGGTGCCACAGATACTTTACCTTTCCGGAGGCTCTGAGAATGCGACATTGTTCATCTGGCTGCAAGGACCTCTCATGATGTCACAGAGCCAATCAGGTGACACATCAGATGACTGGCTCTGTGACATCACGAGAGGTCCTGTTCCTGGCAAATGGAGACTGTCGCATCATCCCTGGAGGCGCCGGAAAGGTAAAGTATCCTCTGGGAGGGATTTTATTATTTTTTACATACCGGAGGGGAGAGGACAGGGGGGAGGACAGGGGGGAGATGATAGTGGACAGGGGGGAGCAGAGATGGAGGTGGGTGAGACAGGGACAGACAGGGTTATGTACTGAGCACTGCCTCTGGGCTGCGATTTTGGCTCTGTGAGTAAATCAGAAGGCTACGGATTGTGCTTAAATCAGATGGCAAAAAGGACACATCCGAGCACATCCAAGCCCCATAGGAATACATGGGAGGCTAAATTGCATCCGAGTGTATCCGATTTGACACAGATACACTCGAATGCCAAAAATCGTGATGTGCAGACAGCCTTAGAAAGAGAAAGTGTGGTTGTGTGACCTTACCATTCTAGTGTAGGATACCATGCAGCAGAAGTATATACAGTCACGACTGGAAGGTTATTGAAATCGTTCCCTAAAACAAAAATTGCTCTCTAAAAGTGAGTAAAAAATAAACACAGAAAAAAGGCAAATTGGATATAATTTCACACAAAACTCAAAAAACGGGCCTGACAAAATTGTTGACACTCTCACCTTAATATTTAATTGCCCACCCTTTGTAATATATAAAAGCAATCAATCACATCCTATAACCATCAACAAGCTTCTTACACCTCTGACCTGGGATTTTGGACCACTCTACTTTCGCAAACTGCTCCTGATGTCAAATATTTTAAGAGTTCCTTCTCCCAACAGCAATTTTAAGATCTCTGCATGGTGTTCAATGGGAATTAGATCCAAATTCATTACTGCCACTACAGAACTCTCCAGCGCTTTATAGCCATCAATTTCTGGATGCTTCTTGAAGTATGTTTGGAATGCTGGAAGAACCATGACCTAGTACGCAAACCCAGTTTTCTAACTTTGGACACTAAATTGCAACCCAATATCCTTTGGTAATCTTCAGATTTCATGATGCCTTGCACATAGTCAAGACACCCAGGGCCAGAGGCAGCAAAACCACCCCAAAATATATCTGATCTCAACCATATTTGACTGTAGGTACTGTGATCTTTTATTTGTAGGCCTTATTTTGTTTACAGTGAACAGCAGAATGATGTGCTTTACCAAAAAACTCTATCTTGGTCTCATCTGTCCACCAGAAGAGGATTTTGGCAAATTACAGTCTAGCTTTTTTATGTCTCTGTGTCAGCAATGTGGTCCTTCCGGGTCTCTTGCCATAGCGTTTCATTTCATTTAAATATCGACAGATAGTTTGCGCTGACACTGATGCACCTTGAGCCTGCAGGTCAGCTTGAATTTCTTTGGAACTTTAATAGCGATTTGCTTATTGAGCATGTTGGGGGACACTCAAAGGGTAGTGGAATTGAGGCAGACAGGCACATTTTCAGGAAAATAAGTCCATTATATTATTACTCCATAAACTATTCAACATAAATAGTCCATTTCAAATATGTACATCAATGAAACATTAGTGACATACAGTCTGTTCCAATGGTGGATTCACCCGCCTGGTGTTATTAGCACTATGTCTTGATGTGGGTTACCTTCCAGCTCCCGTGCTCTCCTCATTGCATGCCTTCCAGGATGCCCGGAACTTCCACGTATATCATCCCAGGTGCTTTCCAGAACAATGGCCATCCAAGCACTGGGCGTGAGGCCCAATCTGTGTCTTCCATGACCTTGTCAGCCAGAGTCAGAGAGCCTTCCCAGGTCATTTTGAGAGCTGTCGAGGGTCTGCACACAATCTCCATACTTAATGCCTTCCAGGGCACCATCTGGTCCCATGCAAGAGAGATCCCATGGTTCTTGAACCTCATACTTTCCAAGGACACGTTCTTCTAAGCATGGGATTGGGCCTCCTGGCCATATGTTTTCCAGGGCAGCTACTGCTCCCAAATGCACAGAGACATCTAATCCCAATAACACAGAGATTATATCCCCTGAGACACCAAGCGTGTGAGGAATCAGGTTAGCCAGACACACCCCTGTCTTTTCGCTCACCTGAAGTCCTGCACTTGTAATGCATTACCTCAACCTGTGGAACTACAACTCCCAGCATAATGGATTACTTAAACTCACTGAACTACAAGTCCCACCATACAGCGTTTATATCGCAGAGCACAACCTGTCTATGCAACCTAGTGTTTACTGGCTATTTGCAATGCAGCAAGATGCTGCATCACACTTTATTAAGGCTGCTTATCCACCCTCCGGACTATCCTATGTTGCAACCTTTCTTCAATTTTTCTCCGCCAAACATATCCAGGGACATTAGTTACAGTGCCATAGGTTCATAAACATCTTAATCATGTTGCATAACGAGGACAAATAAACACCGAGATCATTGGAGATTGACTTGTAACCTTGAGATTGTTGTTTTTTTTCAACAATTTTAGTTCTCAAGTCCTCACACAGTTCTCTTCACTTTGTGTTCACCATGCTTAGTGTGGCACACACAGACACACAATGCAAAGATTGAGTCAATGTCTAATGTTCTATTTGGCTTCAGCTGTGATTTTCATATTGGCCCCACCTGTTACTTGCCACAGGTGAGTTTGTTTGCCCACACCTTTAGAAAGGTGTCAACAATTTTTTCCAGCACATTTTTGATGTTTTGTGTGAAATTATGTCCAATTTGACTTTCTTCCTTTTTTTTGTGTTGTTCCAATTCATACAAAGCAAATAAATATGTGTACAGCAAAACAAGTGTAATTGCAATAATTTTCAGGGAGAAATACTTCATTTTCGGAAACAATTGCAAGGGTGCCAATACTTTCGCCCATGACTGTACCTATGCCAGGTTGCTAGGAAATCAATTGCATGATTACAATGGTGGTAGGTTATACTAAAAGCAACATTTTCTTCTTGTTTTTTAACAAAACACCTTTTTATAAATTTTTTGTTTTATGCATTTTTTTCTCTACAATGCTAACACATTATTATTTCCATAAAGCTATCATTCACAGATGACAAACCTGGGGCTGTGTACACATGATTTGTTCTTCCTGTTGGTAATCCTCTGTCAATAATAAGCCTGACAGATGATCTCTTTATCACCAAGGGAAGTGGCAGCAGGTATTAGATACAGCGAGGTATTGACATCCTGCACCTGCTAAGTGCATGCACGATGCACTGTGTACCTAGAGCCGGATAAGCCGAGATCAGCAGAGATTTGCCATTTCCCGGTTCAGCGCTGCTTAATGATCTTGGTAAGCAGAAGAAATATGCACTGTACCAGAATAGATCAATCAGGGCAACCAGCAGACTAGGGTCGCTTTACTGGAACCACTTACACAGGTCAGTGAATTCATCAGCCAAAACCAAGACTGAAATATAAACAGAGAAAACAGAAGAGGAAATAGTTGCACCTATTCGGTAATTTGGACCAACAACTATTTTTGGATTAAAAATACTGATGCAAAATACTGATTTACAGTGGTGTGAAAAAGTGTTTGCCCCTTCCTGATTTCTTATTCTTTTTCATGTTGGTCACACTTATATGTTTCAGATCACCAAATGTAAATATAAGACAAAGATAACACAAACACAAAAAACAGTTAATAAATGAAGGCCTTTGTTATTAAGGGAAAAAAATATCCAAACCTACAGGGCCCTGTGTGAAAAAGTGATTGCCCTAAACATAATAACTGGTTGGGCCACTATTAGCAGCAAAAACTGCAATCGATAGTTTGCGATAACTGGCAATGAGTCTTACAACACTCTGGAGTGATTTTAGCCCAGTCATCTTGCAGAATTGTAATTCAGCCACATCGGAGGGTTTCAGAGCATGAACCGCCTTTTTAAAGGGATCCTGACCTCGAAAAATGAGCCGAAAAGCGATTTTCGTCATAGCGGCTTTACCGCCCCATTGATGACGCACACAGGTTCTATGCTCTCTAGCACGTCCATGGGGGCGTGAATAATTACCAAGCAGGCGGCGAGGAAGTCCAGAAAAGAACGCTTTTGCGGCTTCTTAAATGATGAGAAGCCGCAGATCAGAAGGTATTAAAACAACTTTTATAAACTTTGCAATATCGCTGTACAGACACAAAGGGATGCCTGCAAATGTATTAGCATAGTGCAGGGACAGGTATAAAGAGGCTGGGGGCTCATTTTTTGAGGTCAGGATCCCTTTAAGGTCGAGTCACAGCATCTCAATCTGATTAAGTTCAGGATGTTGATTAGGCCACTCCAAAGTCTTAATTTTGTTTTTAAGCCATTCAAAAGTGGATTTGCTGGTGTGTTTTGGATCATTGTCCTGTCTGCATAACCCAAGTCAGCTGTGTAATGTCCCAATCATGTGACCAAAGTGGACGGAACTAAGCAACCAAATCATTATGTGCTGTGAAGAATTAGCTCCGCCTATTGTAGTCACATGGTTGTGACATAAAATCAGGTCTCCCAGCATGTTCTGAAATTCGGCTGAAACATTAACTATTAACTTGCCAGAAAGGCTACATCCTCCAAGGTGTAGTCTGAATGCCTCATTTACATAAGAAAAATAGAATTAGACTTACCGGTAATTCAGTTTCTAGGAACCTTCCACGACAGCAGAACGGAGGTTGCCTCCCCGCCCTAATAGGGGACAGGAAACACAAAGAGGTTAAAAACCCCTCCCTGCACACACCAGTGTTTTGACTGTACACACCCGCATGAAAGCGACCACCAAGTGCAGGAACAACAAGACATCAAGAAGAAGATACCAAATTAGGGAGGGAATCAATGCTGTCGTGGAAGGTTCCTAGAAACTGAATTACCGGTAAGTCTAATTCTATTTTCTCTAGTCAGATTCCACGACAGCAGAACGGAGGAATACCAACGAATATACCTTAGGGTGGGATAACAGCCTGCAGGACTCTCCTGCCAAACGTGAGATCCCGATTGAAGTCCAGCCGGTAATGACGGGTAAAAGTATGAACCAAGGACCAAGTGGCAGCTCTGCAGATCTGCTCCACCGAAGCATCACCCCGCTCAGCCCAGGAAGTAGCGACGGATCTGGTGGAGTGAGCCTTGAGCTTCTCAGGAGGCGAATGACCCATTTGAACGTAGGCCGTGCAGATTGCTTTCTTGATCCAACCGGCGATCGTACCTTTAGAGGCCTTGTGCCCTTTCCAGTGGCCGAAGAGCTGGACAAACAAATTCTGGTCGACCCGAAAGGAGGCCGTCTGCTGGAGATAATACAGCACCGTGCGACGAACATACAGCGTATGAAGACACTCCTCTTTGGGATTAGACGGAGAGGAACAAAAGGAGGGTAAAACAATGTCCTGCGACCGATGGAAGTCCGAGACCACCTTAGGTAGAAAGGAAGGGTCAAGGCGAAACACCAGACTATCGTCCAGGATCCGAAGGTAGGGCTCCCGGACGGAAAAAGCCTGGAATTCACCCACACGCCTAGCCGAGGAGACCGCCACCAGGAAGGCAGTCTTGTGGGACAGCACCCGGAGATCCGAGGAGGACAGCGGCTCAAAGGGAGACGTCATGAGACCAGAGAGGACAAGATTCAGGTCCCAAGGAGGGACATGACACCGCAGCCGAGGCCGAAGTCTACCGGCGGAAGTCATAAACCGACGGACCCAAGGGTGAGCGGCCAGACCCTGATCAAAAAAGGAACTGAGAGCGGAGACCTGCACCTTGAGAGTACTGGGGGTGAGACCCAACTCCAGACCAGCCTGCAAAAAATAAAAAATGCGAGCAATATTTGGATGAAGGGGATCAGGAGGGTCAGCCGCACACCAAGACACAAATTTCTTCCAGATCTTCCCATAGATAGCATTGGTGACCGGTTTCCTACTCTTCTGTAGAGTCGAGATCACTTTATCCGAGAGGCCTTTAGCCCTCAGCAAGCCAGCTTCAAAAACCAGGCCGCTAGGCTCAACTTGAGAAGGTTGGGATGAAGAATGGGCCCCTGGTGAAGTAGATCGGGTCTCTGAGAAAGAAGAACAGGACCGTCCTGAGCCAGGCTCAACAGGGCGCTGAACCAACTGCGTCCTGGCCAGAGAGGAGCCACCAGGATCGTAGGCACCCTGTCCAGCCTGATCTTCTGAAGCGTCCGCGGGTTGAGAGGAATCGGAAGGAACGCATAGGCTAGGGAGAACCCCCAGGGATGAGAGAACGCGTCCACCCCCAGAAGGCGACCTGACGGAGACAGGGCAAAGAACGACTCCACTTGGGCATTGTGAGGGGATGCAAACAGATCCACCTCGGGAAGACCCCACCGAGAGACCAGGGAGTCGAAGACCTCCCGATGGAGACACCACTCGCCCGGATGAATGTCCCTCCGGCTGAGGAAATCTGCCTGGATGTTGTCAGACCCCCATAAATGAACCGCCGACAAGGACAGGACATGACGTTCTGTCCAGGAAAAAATCCTTGCAGAAAGAGACGAAAGACTGTCAAATCGGGTACTCCCTTGGTGACGGATATGGGCCACCGTAGTGACATTGTCCGAGAACACCCGGACGTGACAGCCCTGGACAAGATCCCCTGCAGCCCGGAGGGCCTCGTCCACTGCCATAAGCTCCCGAAAGTTGGACGACTTGGCACTGACCAGAGCGGACCACAGGCCCTGGAAGTGACGGCCTGCGACCGTAGCTCCCCAACCCCGCTTGCTGGCGTCCGTCATGAGCGATAGCAATGGAGCCTTGGAGGGAGCCTGCGCCCAAGGAACCGCCGGGATACAGGCCGTCAGGGACCCCAAAGCCGACATGACTTCCCTCAGGGAAGGACGACGGGAGCTCCGGAAGCGGGAGAGCTTCCGAACGAGTTCCACCCTCTTGTCCGGAGGCAGAAAGGATGTCTGACTGGACGAATCTAGGAGAATCCCAAGAAACTGTTTCCGCGTGGACGGAGTCAAGTCGGACTTCGCCAAATTCGGAAGCCAGCCCAGGGAGCGCAGAACCTGAAGGGTGGTGGAAACCGAGAGGGACAGTTGCGGAGATGAGGGAGCTAGGATCAGAAAATCGTCAAGGTAGGGGACTATAAAGATCCCTTGACCCCAGAGAAAGGAAACGACTTCCGACATGATCTTGAAAAACACCCGAGGGGCCGAGGAGAGCCCGAAGGGAAGGGCATTGAACTGGAAATGAACAACATCCCGATTCCGCCTGACCGCAAAATGAAGAAACTGACGATGATCCGGATGGATCGGGACATGGTAATACGCATCCGTGAGATTGAGAGTGGCCATCACCCAATCCTGACCTATCAAGAGAATGGTGGAACGAATGGATTCCATCTTGAACCGATGGTAAACCACGAACCGGTTCAGAGGCTTCAGGTTCATAATAATCCTGTAGGCCCCTGAAGGTTTTTTGACCATGAAAAGGCAGGAGTAGTGACCCCTGCCGACTCCCTGCAGGGGAACAGAAGAAATTACGCCAGAATTCAACAAGGTCTGAAGACCCTGCCACAAGGAGTCCTGAAGAGTGCGAGAGGGAAGCGTAGTGACCCGAACGCATCGGGGGGGGGGGGGCTGGAGACGAACTCTATCCATAACCCGGAGTGGATGGTGCGGAGCACCCACGGATTTGAGGAGACTTCCTGCCACCTCGGGAAAAAATGCGACAGCCGACCCCCTACAGTGGCGTAGTCACTGCTTGTCAGGGAGGGACTGGGAAGGGGGACCAAAGAAGGGTCGACCTCTACCCCCTTTTGGGTAACTCCACCGCCCCGACTTCCCCTTACCACGCGAGGAAGGGGCCTGTTCACGGGGAGGACGAAAAAAACGCTTACGTGCCGACCGCTGTTCGGGAAGAGACTTCTTCCTAACTGTGGCCTGCTCCAGAATATCATTCAGACCAGGGCCAAACACCAACTCCCCCTTGAAGGGGAGAGAACAAAGCTTGACCTTGGAAGTAACATCCCCAGTCCAAAGCTTTAACCAAAGAGCTCTCCGGGCGGAGTTAGACAGAGCTGCCGCACGTGCGGCCACCCGGATCGACTCCCCAGAGGCATCAGCAAGGAATCCCGTAGCCTTATGAAGCAGGGAGAGAGAATTAACAATCTCCTCACGGGAAGTACCCTGAGAGACATGGTCCTCCAGTTGGACAAACCAATGAGAGAGGGACCGAGCCACGCAGGTAGCAGCAACATTAGATTGCAAGAGGTAAGACGAAGAATCCCAGGTTTTCCGAAGAAGACCTTCAACCTTCCTATCCATGGGGTCCTTCAATTGCGAGGAGTCCTCGAAGGGGAGGGCAGTTTTCCTCGCAACCTGGACCTGGACATCCACCTTGGGAAGGTCACATTTGGAACAATCTCCAGTGAAGGGAAACCTATGCTTCATCTCGGAGGGAACAGAAAGGCGTTTCTCCGGACAATCCCATTCCTGCATAATCAAGTTCAAGATGTTGTCATGAACTGGAAATCCCTTACGGGCCTTAGCCTTCAAGCCCCCAAACATGACATCATGCACAGAAGGAGCAGGCTCCACCTCCTCTACCCCCATAGTGGAGCGAACCATTTCAAGAAGTTCCTCCATATCATCTGAAGAAAAAAGAAACCGCTTTCTATCCGAGCCCACAGAATCCAAAGGCTCTTCAGAACCTCCCAATCCCTCAGGGTCCGAAGAAAGCAATTCCCCAGACTCAGAGGACAAATCCTCAGGGATAAATCTACGTTTCTTAGCCGGAGGGACTAACACAGGGGCAGGGGGTGCAGAGTGTGCAGACAAGGAAGACTGGACTTCCTGCTGGATAAGGGATTTGATACTGTCCAGAAGGGACGGCTGCTCTGCCCGAAGGACATCATCAGTGCAGGGTTGGCATAACTTTTTCTTATGTGAGGAGGGCAATTTGACCGAACAGACCCCACATTTATGGGACACCGGTTTATCCTTATCCTTCCGGGATCCGGAAACCTTTTCTCCCTAAAAGAGAGAGAGAGAGGGACCCTATAAGGACTCAAAACAACCCAAACCCATGCAAAGGTGGACCCCATCCAGCTACTCACAGTAGGGGGATGAACGCTGGGCTCTGCAGATGCAGGCATAAGGGCTTTCTCAGACTCCATAATGCACAGCTAGTACTAACCAGGCCCACCCTGCTAAGCGACTGAGAGCACAGGGATCACAGGCACTCAGGGGGGATGGTCACAGACCTGACACACCAGGACTTCCTAGCCGCACCAGACCCACAGGCCTTACCTGGAGCAAGAAGCCGACCGGGCTTTATGCAGCCGGGTCCACAGCGCAGATCTCCTCCTCCCCCGGGTCCAGCCGCTCCATTCGCTAGGCCGCATCCGGCCTCAGAATTGGCCGCCCCAGCACGCCGCGCCGCCGGCCGCACGCATTCCCGCCCGGGAACGCCTACCGGAAGTGACGCGATAACCTCCGCGACGTCACTTCCGGTCGCGGCTAGCAGCGGCGGCCGCGCACTGAGGAGGAGGAAGCTGGGGAGCTCCGAGAGGCCCCCGGCCAGAGGCACACATGTCCCGCTTTACCCCCCAAGGGAGTGCAGGAGGGGCAGGCGAAGGTCCCGAATTGCCCCAAGGGAAGACGGGAGCGGCACCAGGGGAGAGACCCGAAGGCCTGACCCCAGCCACCCGGTAAGACAGTAGCAGCTGCCTAGTCACCAGCCACCGGCAGCTCAGAGTAACCTCTTCATGCCCCATAGGGAACAGGAAAAACACTGGTGTGTGTAGGAAGGGGAGGGGTTTTTAACCTCTTTGTGTTTCCTGTCCCCTACTAGGGCGGGAAGGCAACCTCCGTTCTGCTGTCGTGAAAGGTGACTAGAGAAATGTAAGTGTATAAATGTTTTTTTTTCACCTTTAACATTACACTATTAGCTCAAACAGGGATGGTTAGACTAGTATTATAAAGCTGCAGGTACAGACAGTGTCAGGTGAGGGGGGCATAAACGGCCTGACAGGTTCCCATGTGACAAACATGCAAAAGAATAACAAATCAGGAAGGGGGGCCATCTTTCAACACCATTGCAAATACTACTGTATAAGAGACTTTAGGGTGCTTTTACACCTACATTGATGCAACGAATACAGGAAGACAAGTAACAATTTAATGGGAGTCTTTCAGCGCAAAGTATAGCCAAGAATCTAAGACCTTCTCCACTTATTGTTTTTGCATACTCTAACCTTCCTTACTGGTGATTGACAGCATTTGCTTGCCAGCCCAGAAAATCACAAGTGAGTGAGACAAGAGGAAGCAAAACCAATGGGCTAAACCTTGCACTAAGCTTTTTCAAGTTTCTGGTGCCCACCTGCAATGAACAGCTGAGACCTACTGGCAGACTTTCCCTCTTAAGACTACTCAAGTGATCAAAAGGACTTGGACCTAAGCATCGACTCCCTTCCCATGCAGTGGAGCTTTGCTTTGCTCTGGGATTTAAAGGCGTAAGCATTAACCTTCCAGATCAGCAAAGAAGATAAACCCTTCATGCGTAGAGATGTCCTTTCTTTCATAAACAGCTTCTATGCTCTCCTGGTGTTCTTAGCTCCTTTAACCATCCAAGCAAAAATGATGTTAAGAGACTTCATCCAGTCGACGTCCAATTGGGATGATCCGCTTCCCCTAGCGAAAAGAGACCTGTGGGCAGATTGGAAGAAGCCTTTCAAAGCCTTGATCAACTTTCATTAGAAATAACAGCAAGTTCCTGCGCCACAAACAGAAGTCAGTGACAGAAACCTCTACAGATGGAAATGGAGCAAGTATGAAGCGTCTCCAACATTTTCTGGGACAGATGGAAAAAGTGGTGCCTCTTCACCCTACAAACTAGGACAAAGTGGCAGACAGACAGGCCAAACATCAAACCTGGTGATCTTGTACTCAGGAAAGATAGTCAGATGCACTATAATGAGTGGCCACACAGCTTAGTCACCAAAACCTTCCTAAGCAAGGATGGGAAGTTACGCAAAATAGAAGTCAAGGTGTGTAATCTTGGGGAGTGTAAACTCTTTTTTTGTTTTCGCCAAAGGAACCTAATAGTGGCGTCCGTTGATGCCAAGAGGGGAGTGTTCTGCCTATTTAGGCTCAATAAAAGAAAGTGATCTGCTTTGACACTTCTTATAACCTATAGTAGGTATAGTTGCTTAGTAAAGCTTCTAAAAGGGGTATGTAAAAAGAAAAGGACCGGCGCAGATCTAAGTGCAGGAGTCATTTCATTTAGAATAGGCTGTTTAAAGCCTGAAATTTGCTCACCTTTTAGGTGTCTTTGCTGAATTGCAGGGATAAATATGAGGATCTCCTTAGGCTTGCAGCTCGCCTCTCTGGGTGGATCAGGTCTTCAATGCAGGGAGTCCTGATTCGACAGTGTGCAGTTTTAAAACTTCCAGACTTACAGGTCAGCGCTTCCTTAGGAGACCAGGGGTTCGTCATCAAATGGTTTCTTTATTTAGAAATATTTATGATAATTTAGGACACCCCATGCCGGTTAAAATAGTGTGTTCCCCTGAGTGTGTATATGTTGTTTTCCACTGTCTGTTAATTTGTGGGTCAATGACCTTTTTAACTTTTGTATTAATAAAAGTAAACTTTTTAATCCCAATAAATTGGTAATCCTGATCATTTTGAAAAAAAAATAGTATATTACCTCCTAATATCATTAAAAATGTAAGTTTAAAAGTCATATAACAGAACCATTCTTATGGGCAGCATGGTGGCTCAGTACAGCAGAGTGCCTCAGTAGTTTACACTATTGCTTAGCAGTTCTGGGGCCCTGGATTCAAATCCCACCAAGGACAACGTCTGCAAGAAATTTGGGTATTCTCCTTGTGTTTGTGTGGGTTTCCTCATATTCCAAACTCATACTGATAATAAATTTAGATTGTGATCTCCAATGCAGACAGTGATGATAACATCTGTAAAGTGTTGAGCAATATAATGGTGCTGTGAAAGCAAAGCCTAATAATAAAAATCATCCTGTTTTGTTGAACCATGCAGCCCGATGCCATTTCTGTTTGCTGTTCCATACTGGGGAGCCGCTAAAATCAAATATAATTATAGTATCTTTCCGCTGGAAAAGAATCGGTAAGGATTGTTCCAGCTTTAGCTGTATCTTAGCGCTTTCCTTTCTGCAAAGCTGGGTCACAACCATGTTGGCTATCCTTACACGCTGACTAAATTTCATGAATATACATATAGTTATTGGTATATTTATTTTCATTGCTTTAAAATAATGAACTGCTTCAAAAACACCCAGAATTCCCTATCAAGGGCTCTTAGGTGAAAATATGAGAACAAATTCTACTTTTTAAGTGATCACTTTATTAGTACAAATTTACAACTTATTCCATAAAAATCATGTAAAATATTTTTACTCTAAATAGGGGTGTCCTGATAACAGAAATAACTCATGTCTGGGTCCAGGACTCAGACCAAATACATCACTATTTATACAGTTTATATAGTAACCAGTGATACCAGGTATGTATAGGGGTACTATTTCCTTGTTAATTTATCACTTCAGGCATTCAGTAGTGTGTCTGGACATCTATGCACTCTCCCCTTTCTTTAGCATAGGTCATAATATCATGCCACCTCAATACTTCAATTATAGGTGCCCACTGTCATATGTCCAGATCATACACTCTGTGTGCACACCTATGATCTAATAGTGCCCTTTCACCTCTTATTGACACCTTGTGTGCTACTGCCTTTTTAGTTCCCAGTGTCCCCTTACTTATATCATACCTGGTCAGAAATAGTTGTATAGCCGCGGTCCTGGCACCCCCACCGCCTACGGCCGTTTCGTCTCCTTCCTCAGGGCGTAACCTTACCTCCTCGCTCGCTACTATTTATATACCCTATAACAATTCTGTGAAAATTATATTTAAATCCCCCATTTTCTACATAAATATTATTTTCTCACTTTTAAGCAGACCTGCCTGCTTGCGGTTCACAGGCAGGATGTGCGAGCTCTGGCTTGACACGTGGTGCGTTGAGCCGGAAGTGATGCGCCGTAATGACGGCGGCTGTAATGAGTTAGCGATCACTATAGGGTATATAAATAGTAGCGAGCGAGGAGTAAGGTTACGCCCTGAGGAAGGAGACGAAACGGCCGTAGGCGGTGGGGGTGCCAGGACCGCGGCTATACAACTATTTCTGACCAGGTATGATATAAGTAAGGGGACACTGGGAACTAAAAAGGCAGTAGCACACAAGGTGTCAATAAGAGGTGAAAGGGCACTATTAGATCATAGGTGTGCACACAGAGTGTATGATCTGGACATATGACAGTGGGCACCTATAATTGAAGTATTGAGGTGGCATGATATTATGACCTATGCTAAAGAAAGGGGAGAGTGCATAGATGTCCAGACACACTACTGAATGCCTGAAGTGATAAATTAACAAGGAAATAGTACCCCTATACATACCTGGTATCACTGGTTACTATATAAACTGTATAAATAGTGATGTATTTGGTCTGAGTCCTGGACCCAGACATGAGTTATTTCTGTTATCAGGACACCCCTATTTAGAGTAAAAATATTTTACATGATTTTTATGGAATAAGTTGTAAATTTGTACTAATAAAGTGATCACTTAAAAAGTAGAATTTGTTCTCATATTTTCACCTAAGAGCCCTTGATAGGGAATTCTGGGTGTTTTTGAAGCAGTTGTGGTGCAAGGTGAGGCAATACAGGTTGGGGACATTTGAGATAATAATTGATTTCTGTTGTTCAAACAGATTGTCCAGAGTTTACTCTACAATGGATAATAAAGCAAGAGAAGCGTCCTGGCAGTCCAAAGCCAGTGACTTATTTAAAAGGGGTTCCCTATTAACATCAACAGAGACTCCTATGTCAGTAAATGAGGTACTGAGACGGTATAGAAATATATTATTAAAGAAAACCCGTGTGTGGTGGACTAAAACAGCCCTTGAAAAATATATTGAAAATAAAATAGTACCTAGAGGTCTAAGAATCCAATTGTTCCCCTCCTTTGATCTGGATGATGAGCTTTTAACAAGCCAGTGGAGAAGTGCAGCAGACATGTGTTCGGAGAAATTCGTAAATATTAATCATAGATAAAAATAATTCATTGTTGTCTGTGATGAATGAAGAATTAACTCGATTACATAAGGTACTTCATGATGAATTAAGTGCAGAAAATTTCTCTAAACATATGAAGGAAATAGATGAGGATGTAGAAAAATGTGAAAAAGAGACTAGTGAGAGGAAGTACCGAAAATTTCAAAGAGATGTCAATGACTATGAGAACGAACGGGTCTATCGGTGGCAGAATAAAGGAAATGAGCATATGAGCACCAGAGGGAGAAGAGCCTCGGGTGGATCATTGG
Source organism: Allobates femoralis (assembly GCA_033576535.1). Classification (NCBI taxonomy): domain Eukaryota; kingdom Metazoa; phylum Chordata; class Amphibia; order Anura; family Aromobatidae; genus Allobates; species Allobates femoralis. The sequence goes on from JARQOC010000005.1 coordinate 498,682,742, forward strand.
CCTCTACTACGGGCAACATATCAGATGTGAGTGATAGGAGCTTCAATCAACAACTGGAGCCTAGAACGAGACAATCAGTAAAACGAAAAAATCAGGAACAGCGTAGCTTCAACAACCGGGCAAAGGCCCAGAGAAATGATAGATATAAGGTAATCAACTTATCATCTCATGTGTTGTCTGATGTACAAATGAAATTGTTGGAAAAGGGATTAACCTTTTCCCCATCTACATCTTTAGACCCGTTTTTAGTCATCAAAGACATCCACATGTTCTCACGAAAATTAATCCTTAAGAAATTACATCATAGAAAGGATCCGAGTAAACATTTTTCTGAGGAGGAAATTAAAATTATAAATGCACTGGAGACGATCGAGGAGGAAGGAGATGAGGAGGAAGAGACCTCAACAGTAAGTAAATTTCCAGAAAACTTAATAACAACTAAAAAGTCATTCCCAAGTTTTAATGTGTGCCCGGCGGTAGAAGTGTTTACCAGGGTAGTATCAGAGGAAATAGAGACTCTTGCCAGGAAGCCCAATTATACCTCGAATATATCTTTGGAGGAAAGAAGGGCTCTTAAAGAAATGATGGACTGGCAGGATGTACTATTCAAGCCTGCTGATAAAGGGGAGAACTTGGTGGTATGGCCAAGTGACCTCTATGCAAAACAAGCCAAAAAAATTCTTAATGAAGCAGGATGTTATAAAAAACTGGCAAGTAATCCATTGATGGAATATCAGCAGGAATTGTTGGAAATCCTCGATAGAGCACACCAGGAAGGGACTATACCAAAGAAGTTGGTGGATTTCATTGACAAGTTGCAACCCAAAATGGCCACTCTGTATCTCATACCTAAGATACACAAGAACCCAGCAGACCCCCCAGGGAGACCCATTATATCGGGAGTGGAGAGCCTGTGTGATGTCGTCAGCAAGGTAATTGACTATTATTTAAAACCGCTGGTATTTACCTTACCATCATATATACAAGATACCACGGCGGCATTGCACAGGCTCGATGGGTTACACCTGGCGGAGAGCGAGATAATGGTCACCGCAGATGTGGAAGCACTGTATACCTCAATTAATCACGAGGATGGTATAACATCGGCCAGATTTTATTTGGAGAACAGTAACATGGAGAGGAACATGGTGGAACTGCTCCTGGTATTGTTGAGGTATGTACTGACACACAACTGCTTCTTGTTCTCCGGCCAGGTGTACCTCCAGGAGAGGGGGACAGCGATGGGGGCCAGTTGTGCCCCCTCGTATGCGAACCTTTTCCTGGGGGCATGGGAAAGAGAGATCTTTTCCGTGAACCCAGTTCCGGGCATCGAGAGGGCGCATAATTGGATGCGCTTCATCGATGACGTTTGGTTTGTCTGGGAGGGGGAGGAGAGTGAATTGAGGGAACTGATGGGGAGACTGAACGACAACAGTCTTAACATCAGGTTATCCTTCAAATATGGAAGGGAAATTGAATTCTTGGATATCCAGATTAAAACGGAGATAAATGGACATATAGTGACCGATATGTATAGGAAGCCCACATCCACGAATTCTCTGCTGTACGCGTCATCTTCTCATTTGGGGTCAACTATACGAGGAATCCCCATTGGCCAATTTTTAAGGGCTAAGAGAATTTGCTCTACAAGTGATTTGTTCGAGACGCAAGCAAAAGAATTAGAGCAGAGATTCGTGGATAGAGGGTATAGTAGGAGATGTATCAAACAAGGATATTGGAGAGCTAAAAATACATCTAGGAACGATCTCCTATACAGAAAGAGGGAGAAAGGGGAAGATCATAGAGATCAGGAGGTTGTAAGATTCATTACGACATACAACAAGCAATGGGGGGAGATGCGGCAGATAGTGGCAAAACATTGGGGCATCTTAACCTCAGACCCTGTACTGAAGGAGTGCCTCCCAGAAAATCCCAGTATAACAGCCCGCAGATCAAAAAATTTAAAGGACCTGCTGGTCAAAAGCCACTGGGAACAAAAAAAGGAAGTATCGGAAACATGGCTTCACCTTAAAGGATTCTTTCCCTGTAAGAACTGTAAGGGTTGCATGAATATGTACAAGTCGCGGGAATTCACCAATTTCGATGGTAGCAAGACATACGGCATTAGGGACTACCTGACGTGCAGCTCAAAAGGAGTTGTATATCAGGGAGAATGCCCGTGTGGAAAATTCTATGTGGGGCTCACCACACGAGAATTAAGGGTTAGGGTTAGGGAACATATCCGAGATATAGAGAAGGCGAAGGATGAGGAGGATGTGGTTAAACTCAAGACTATCCCTAAGCACTTTAAACTATATCATGGATGTGATGCCTCCCTGTTGAAGATAAAAGCAATTGATATAGTTAAAATGGGAAGCAGAGGGGGCAATCTGGCCAAAAAGTTGGCCCAGACTGAGAGTAAGTGGATATACCGTCTTGGTACGTTGGCTCCACAAGGTCTAAACGTGAACAGAGGATTTGGAGCCTTCTTATAAGTAGATGTAGACAGTAGAAGAGGAATCTGTTGAGCAGTTCATGTATAGTCTATAACCATAGTAAAACCTTGCATGAAATGGTTTTAATTGTTTTAAAATTTTTTTACAAATTTTAGATAATTTTAATTCAAATTTATACCCTTGGAAGAAATCGTGAGCAGGTGGATCATTAACAGCACGAAAATAAGTCATCTAAAGAAGAAGAACATAGAATATACAGACATACATGTATAAGATGGCGATATAAGTAATATGTGATATAAGTATAGTATTGGTATTAGGGGGGGAGGGGAATTAAGAATTAAGATAAAATAAAATAAAAACATGCTATAGAATTGGATGTAAGAGAGTTGTTAACCTGCAATAATTCATAATTAATTTAATATGAGGTAGATAGGGAGTGAGCTTAAGGGTAATGATCAGTTAAAAGTGAGAAAATAATATTTATGTAGAAAATGGGGGATTTAAATATAATTTTCACAGAATTGTTATACATAGTAGTTCATAAGTTCGCATGTGGGTATCACGGTAGAAGAGTAAAGTATTTAGGCACTGTCACTTAAATATTGAAGACATTGGTGGTGCAAAATTATGATTTTACATTAGTATGAGTCACTAATTATGTTTTAATGTATAACCATACATATATATATAATTTATATTGTATTTGTTTTTTATGGTTGGATATGTGCACTGTCACTTTAAATAGTCACCAGTATGATTTATTAATTTAATATTTATTATTATGATTACACATTTATATAAATTTATAATGTATGGTTGAATATGACTGTATATTGATGCACTGTCACTTTAAATGTGAAATATGACTGTATATGGATGCACTGTCACTTTAAATATGAAATAAAACAACAATTATTAATATTTTATATTAAATTGTTATTGCACATGTTTTGTAAGGTGATACCAGGATACAGGTGTTCTTATAAACTTAATTTGGGGAATAAGATCGGATGAGGAGTTGTTAATAAAAATGAGAATAATAATATAAATAAATAGTGGAAATGTCATATATACTACCCATATTACAGAACCAACAATGGAAGAGTATAATAATTTCCCATTATCAGGAGTTAATAACGTGGCACATAATATAATTTGAGCCCCAATCTGCAGAAGTATTGATAAACGATCATAGCGAGTTTCCAGCCCTTAACAGTCACTATTGAGCCTCGGCGAGTGCGCATGACAGGCTCAACGCACACCCAGACTCGGCACTTGTCATGTGACCCGCTGGCACGCAGACCTGCCTGCTTGCGGTTCACAGGCAGGATGTGCGAGCTCTGGCTTGACACGTGGTGCGTTGAGCCGGAAGTGATGCGCCGTAATGACGGCGGCTGTAATGAGTTAGCGATCACTATAGGGTATATAAATAGTAGCGAGCGAGGAGTAAGGTTACGCCCTGAGGAAGGAGACGAAACGGCCGTAGGCGGTGGGGGTGCCAGGACCGCGGCTATACAACTATTTCTGACCAGGTATGATATAAGTAAGGGGACACTGGGAACTAAAAAGGCAGTAGCACACAAGGTGTCAATAAGAGGTGAAAGGGCACTATTAGATCATAGGTGTGCACACAGAGTGTATGATCTGGACATATGACAGTGGGCACCTATAATTGAAGTATTGAGGTGGCATGATATTATGACCTATGCTAAAGAAAGGGGAGAGTGCATAGATGTCCAGACACACTACTGAATGCCTGAAGTGATAAATTAACAAGGAAATAGTACCCCTATACATACCTGGTATCACTGGTTACTATATAAACTGTATAAATAGTGATGTATTTGGTCTGAGTCCTGGACCCAGACATGAGTTATTTCTGTTATCAGGACACCCCTATTTAGAGTAAAAATATTTTACATGATTTTTATGGAATAAGTTGTAAATTTGTACTAATAAAGTGATCACTTAAAAAGTAGAATTTGTTCTCATATTTTCACCTAAGAGCCCTTGATAGGGAATTCTGGGTGTTTTTGAAGCAGTTGTGGTGCAAGGTGAGGCAATACAGGTTGGGGACATTTGAGATAATAAATATTTAAAATAATGAAGAATGAAAATATGAACAGGTCTAAGAATTAATGTCATTTGGTGGAAATCACATAAGAATACTTTGCTGAATTTAGACATTGTCTAACAACAAGATACAATAGAAATGCAAGAATGGCTGCTATTTCATCAGTGATAACATGGTATCTCTATTTTAAACTAAATCCTAAAATTAGAGCTGGCAAACTGTCATGTCGCACTATAAATATCCTAGACTGGATCTGTTTGCTGAGGTCATGTTGGAAATTCATTCACATATATTGTGTTTGGTCCCAGTTCACAAGAGGACATGTTCTCAGTCATAATTACAGGTCTATGTTTACAAGACAATTTGGAACAATTTTAAAAAGAATAATAGAAGATCACTGAGAAGATATCTGTCCGGTCAGGACATTATTATTAAAATATAATCCATCTATCTCATATAGGCATTAAGTACAGTAGTTCAAGGCAAGGACAGCAGCCTTTCATTCACCTTTTTTTGTGAAAAGCACTTAAAGGGGTGTTTAAACTCTAAAGGGGTATTCAAACTTTAAAAGTTATCCCTTATCCAGAGGGAATAACTTCCCAACTACTGAGAGTCTTAATGAAGAGGTGGTCGATCATGCGCACTGCTGCTCTGTTCACTCTTTTATGGTAGTGCCAAAAATTGGCCAAGTGCAGGTCTGGTCTCACTCCTGTTGTCCGATTAAGATTAATTGGAACAGCAGTGCTCGTGATAATCTGCTCTTCTTCAGACTCTATATACAGACTATATAAGACTGCACCTTTACTGAGAAGAGGGGTGGAGGTAGTGTCACTGTAACCATTTGGCATTAGCATCTTCAAGACACTGATAGAAATAAATCTCTGTGTGCGCCAACCTTTACAGGGTCAAAAGAGCTTCAATAAGCTCTATGGCCCAATACGTAGCAATATACTCAAGCTTCCGGATGTTATTGCAACAAGATTAGTTCACTTGACGTGACTGTAGAACCCTACAGAGAAGGAGGGGTCACAGGAGCCAGGAGCAGGCAAGTGTTCAAACTGTCGAGTATACATGGGGGCGGCCTGGGGTGAGTACAGTATGAATAAGTGGTCAACAGGCCCAGTATGCAAAAAGGGGGAGCGGGCTCAGTGCTGTAGAAGACCAGAGAAGAAGGAGGTCTGCAGAGATGACCCGTTGAACGGAAAAAGTCATGGAGTCATGACCTATAAGGTACCTAAATCTAAGGTTGCACATTTTAAACAGCCTCTGATCTGCTATATCAAGCAGATTGTCAATCATTTCATAGACCTGTTTGGAGGGCATTCTCATGTGCACAATACAAGTGCATAGAATAGCATTGTTCTTTGCAGCACGTGTTCACATGACAATGTGCTACTAAGAAAGATGATATTTAAAGTGCATCTGTCACCCACCAAATGCCACTTAAGCTGCATAAACATTTATTTAGGGAATGTAGTCCATATACAAATCATGCTAGACATTTGCAGTATAATTTAAAAATCTACTTTCATTTTTTTTAATGCAAATGAAGGCGCATTGGTGCCACTTCGATGTGGCCTATGCCTTCGTGCACCAATATGCCCTTTTGTTAGCATATTAAAGCCAGTCTCCTGTCTTGATTGACAGTGCTCCATAAGTAAGAGCGAGCACTACCTAAAATCAGTGAGCCGCAAATGTCAAAGTGGCTGTGTACTGCCTGTCTTTGGCCTCTGTCAAGCGGCTTCAATGAGAAGGAGCAGAATGTAAGTGAATGGACAAAATGCACATGCCACATAGCCCTCTCCTCCCTAGAGTAGCATTCTTGTTTGGGCCCACAAACAATATCATCACTTGCCCTGACGAAGCCGCAAGCGAGCGATACACTTGGAGCTCTGTCCCCCAGGTTCCAGGTCTGCTCCCCTAGTACTCTATATATTCTTGAACCTACTACCGTAACAGCTTAGCTCTTTCTCATTAAAGGCCCCGTTACACCTTTCCACATCGGCTGCGATGTCGGAAGCGATGCCACTGGTGCGCGCTTGCTTCCGACATCGCAGCCTAGCTGTCACACGGCAAGATGTTGCCGGTGACAGCGCTGCAATGTTGGTGCAGCGATCGCTCGCTGGTCTGAGGTCAACCCAGCGAGCGATCCGCTGCAAAGCAGCAAATAGGCTGGATCGCACGTGACATCACTATTGCGCAGGTTGCTTAAGTTGAAGTTGACAGGTTTTCCTGCATGCAGGAAAACCTGTCAACTCCGACTTGAACAACTATTGTTGTTGAATCGTGTGTTTACACGCAACGACGCAACTACGATGTCGTTTCAACATTGTTCCTGACGTCACTTTTGAATAATGTCGGAAACGAAGTTGAAAGGTGTAACGGGGCTTAATTGTTTTTCCATGGCTGAACAGATCACTTGAATGATGGTTGAGCCTTGGTGTCATGCACGGTTTGTAGCCAAGACTTGTGCTATGCTGTTACAATTGATTATTTGTACCATTCTTATTGTGACATATTACATTCTGGTACCAGCATTTGATAGCCACTAATATTGCAGCCTTCTATGTTAGTCCTTTTTCGTTCATATTGTTAACCTTGGCACTTTGACTTGGGGGAGTAAATGCATGCTTTTTAACTATTTTGCAATTTTTGTATGTATTATTTATATCCTGTATGGTTACCCCTGTGATCCAACCTGGGGATTATTTCTCTTATGCATTTGTTTTTATTTCTTGTTCTCGGTTTTCAATAAAGGTTGTTGTAAGTTGTTAAATTATCATTGGTTGTGCTTGCTTCAGATGCAGTGTCTTTTTTCTCATTTTTTTCTGTATATTTTTACTGCATTGTGAGCACCCTGCTATATATATTATATAATATATATATAATATAATATCTTGTGGTGCGCCTTCTTTCTATGGTAACAACAACAACTCCAAGCATGACTTTTCTATTGTTGAAGAGATACTGGGAGTTGCAGTTTTATGTAATACAAGTGTATATGCCAGGGACTGACCTATCATTGCAATTGATCACTATACTAACTCTGGTATAGTATTCATGTACTAATAGTGGTTCTGGCGATGTAGTCACATGCTGACTGTGGTTCATGTGATGTAGTCATATGCTGACAGTGATTCTGGTGATGTATTCATATGTTGACAGTAGTTCTGATGATCGTTATCATGAACTGATGGTGGTTCTGGTGATGTATTTATGTACTGATAATGGTTCTAGTAATGCAGTTGTGTACTGATGGTGGTTTTGGTGATGAATTAATGTAAATGATGTAATTAGAGATGGGCAAACCGCAGATGATCGGGTTTGGCAGATCCGAATGGACTTTTTTTTTAAAATCAAGGTCTAGAATGGGACTTTACCCGAACTTGAGCACAAACCTACGTGTTTTCATACTGTCGAGGAGTGGTAGTTGAGATCGTAGAGGCGGTGTGGTGCTGACTCCTATGGGTTGGAGCAATGCCACTCTGCTCGCCCACCGGAGGGAAAGACTGACTGACGGAGAGAGACGATCCCTAGGGGTGCGGAAGAGACATCGATTCCCCATACGCCCAAATCTGATGAGACAGAGGGGTTGATGGATGACACAGGGACCCAGCCCTGAACACGGTGCGGATACTTTATGATCGAGTCGTAAATCTGGAGGCCCCTGACTTCTAATGGGAGCTGTGGCCAAACACCTTAGGGAAGGTGGCTGAACTAGGGAGCAGTTCCCGGGAGAGGAACCAAATGGCACCCCAGACATCCAAGCACCTGTGGCCACCGGTACCTGAGCTCTGTGCTGCGGAGAGCATTGAGAGCCTGGAGGGCAGAGCGATGCTAAGCTCGTTTCAGAAGAGAACTACTCCTTATAGCGCCGAGAGAGAGACAGACCACTAGAGACTAAGACACCTAGAGAGGACAAAAAGGGCACCAACCGTGGCTTGACTACACTGACCTGGCTCTGGAGAAAGAGCAAACCGGAGACTGACAGGAGTTGTACCAGGCGGCCATGTTTAACACCTGATAAAAGTAACGGAACTGCAGCTGTGTGTGAGAGACTTTTATTTGCAGTGACCATCGGCCACAGAGGCTGCCCATAACACCGAGTGTACTGTTGACTAAATGAACCTCTGCCAAGGTATGAGCCGGGGGAACCACTCTGCTGCCATGGGGACTACGCTCCACCTGTGGGGAGCAACACCATCCCAGCTTCCGGTCATCGTCCCAGAAGGCCTGAAGCAGTGGCAGCCGCCCTGGCGGCATATTGCAGGTGGCATCGCGAATACCCCTTACCCCCTCAGACTTTCCCTGTCATCATTCCCCGTTTATTTTTAAAAGACACCACCAGGGTCACGGGACCCGGTCTCGGCCCCCGTCTGTACCCATGAAAAGAACCGTAGGGAGGTGAAGTAGAACAACGAGTAACTGCCTGGTTCCCGAGTCTTCCCCGATCCTGGAGTGGGCGTGTCACTAACAGCAGTATTTAAGAGTGGGCTACATATTTAGATAAAAAGATAAAATGTAGTCCGGTAAATGAAATGTTTTTTGATGTGTTAAACAATTGAGGCCTGAGATGTGAGGACTAGGTAAACAATAAGGATGCTGTCCAGACTAAGAAAAGCCATAAGGAAAAAAGAGAAACGCTCAGCTAATATTATTTCTGGAACCAGCGTCCCTGATTTTTATCAGGAAAATAAAAAGAACATACAGGCTCAGAAAGTTCAGTCAGCAATAAAAACATCTGAAGTGCTGCGGTCAGCACAGTGTTGTTATTACTGTCCTGAACCTGCCGCAGCTACACAATGTCCAGGGGGAAAAGGCCTGACATCTAGTAACATTAATGTGGTTATAAAGCCACATCTAAGGCCTTATCCAATCTCTTCTTATCCCAGCAACATGACTTACTGTGTTACTATATCAACACAACAAACCTGCAAATCCCAATAACCTTAAAGGGGAATTATCATTTCAACAAGGCAGAAGGAATAATGTAATTGCGAGAGAATGTGTTGTCCAGGACAGGTGTGTTGCCAAACATATTGGGAGTAGTTGGTCTGAAGGGGATGTCACTGTAGTTCTTCAATGCATGGGAAATGGGTTATTATTATTAGAGTTGAAGACACAGGTTCAGTTAGTTGCGCGCAGGGGTGTAAGTACAATGGGTGCAGGGGTTACGATGGCACCAGGACCCTGGAGCCTAGGAGACCCCAAAACTCCCTTTGGCCTACAGAAGAAGACCAATGCTATTACAGTTGCCATAATTGGGGGCCCCATTGGGGTTTTCGCGTCAGGACCCATGATCGTCAAGTTACCCCACTTGTTGCGAGGTTCTCTTCTTTCAAATTAACTCAAAATTGCAATGATTCTCAATAGGCGCAATGCTCAAAGAAGAACAGTCATTTACTGGAA
>JARQOC010000005.1:498692783-498706673 GCA_033576535.1 Allobates femoralis
TCATCGATTTACACCATCCTCTTTAGATTAATTGTTGGCTGTTGCATTAGGCAGAAGATCAGGTTATGTAAATTACTGAGTTATCTTCTGGGATGTTTTTTGGTCTGTGTCACTTGTATAGCAGAGGGGTGCTGGTTGCACCTGACCAGGTGTGTGCTATATTGTGTGGGACTTGTAGAACTTTCCGCTACATTCTCACTAAAGTAAAAAGTGTCTGGCACGGTTTGGTCTCGTTCTTTGCCAGGGGCCCTTTGTGTACTGAAGAGACCAACCCTGACACACGGTCTACATGCTTAATTAGTGTAGACAGAAAGCTCCCAGTCAGTGGTGTGAGCGGGGTTATATATGTGGCACCCCAGGGTCCATGTGCCACAGTAACACCACAAAGGGTAAGATTCCCACAACACTACACTAGCGCCTCCAGGCCAGAAGGGGGAGCTAAAGCTGCTTTCCTATATATTCTGGTGTGGAGAGGAAGTGGGCAGTTCAGTGCGGAGCAGCACTGAGGAAGAAGGCTCAACCCACGGTCCATTGTCCAGTTTCAGGCTGGCCAAGGTCTGAGGAAAGGAGAAGGAGCAGAGAGGAACACACCTGGGAGACTGAGTTACCTGAGACTCGCCCGAGAGAAGAACAAAGAACGGATCCAAAATTGTGCCTGACAAAAACAGCACAGTGATCACCGGATTAGTGAAGGTCCCACATCTTCACTGTACCACAGGGAAGCAACACGGCGGGGTCAGGAACACGGAATAAGACTCAAGTTGTCTAGCAAGTTGGTACCCATGAGGGGAGAAAGGGCTGGCAGCTTAGCTAAAGCGGCAGCAGGGCCATACACACAGTGCAGAAACAGGGAGCCAAAGGACCTGGCCAGGGTGGGAGCAACCCGGCCCCTGAACAGACTCCGTGGACAGTACTCAGCTGATGTACCATCTTCAGTAAAAGACTTGGAAAACTACAAAACCGTGAGTCTGCGTAATCCTTGCAAACTCTGTTCTCCCCGGGGACAAGGCTCTGCCCGTGGAGATCCGTCACATCACAGACTGCTATCCATCATCCCCGCAGGTTCTGCAGCAGCGGTGGTCACCCTGACCACATACAATGGGTGGCGTCACGACCAAGACCGCCGTAATAACCCCCGTGATACCTCGGTCTGGTACAGAGTACCCCATCCCAGTGGGCTCCACATATACAGCTTACCATTCAGATCTGCAGCAAATAAAACAGTTTTCAAACAAAACTGCAGGAACCAGTAGAGTTAGAGTATGTTCACACACTGCATTTTTTCCTGCTTATTCTTGCCATGAAGAAAGCAGCATTTTACTCTCCCTGTAAAGTGAATGAGAGTTCTGAAATATCATGCACATAATTTTTCTTTGAGATTTGAAGCAGTTTCATATCTGCAGTGTGTCACATTTGTTCCATGGTTTTGCACCAATTTACTGAATATGAATGGGAAATGTGATAAACGCATCAAGAATGCATGCAAAAACTTTTTCATGCAGCATTTTTCCTGTCAAGAAACTGAAATATCTGCAGCAATATCCAACGTGTGCACATACCCTAAGTGGCAGGTTGTTTCAATCAGGAATTCTGCCCCTGTATCATGCTATTCTCAACAGATGGAAAAGTAAATGCTTGAATCATCAAATGCTTGACATGAACAAAGTTAGAATTTTAGTTTACTACATTTCACTCTGCTGCCACCTACAGGATATCTAGAGATGGGCATGAACCTAAAATAATATGGTGGATTGGTTATATTAGCTGCAATTAAAATAATCATTATTAACATAGTTGTCATTTTTAAATACATTATTAATATATTGGCACTCTGTAGCGCATATCTTATACAAATTACTAAAATGCAAAATGAGGTATAGTAAAACCCATCACTTAACAATAAATGTCTACTCCCATGGTATTCATGGGGAAACCAGCATCCTCGTACTACAGATAATTGCAAACCAGAAAAAACGAGGATTCAAATGCATATAAATGTTTATTAAATATGTGGACTCACAACAGGAAAACACCAAGGGAAACACAACAACTGCACAGCCCCGGAATCTCACATAGTTAATTAGGTCCTGAGCAGTATTAGTAACACATGAGATTATTGCACATATCCCCAAAGGTCTCATAGAAAACCGCCTCCCAATCTAAGAAAACTTAGTTACGGGTATGAGGTATATAGCGTTTCACTGGGCCAAAGAAAGTGCATATATGCAGTGCATTATATCCAATTACCTGCCTAAGGGTGAGTCCGGAGCTGCTGTGGGAAGGAACCCTACAGCCGTTTCGCAGGCCAACTGCCTGCTTCTTCAGGGGGAGTGTACTGAGCTGTGCCTGCGGACCATCTTTATACACGCACACCGCTTCCTCACAGTGACGCCGGCGGTGGGCGGAGCTACGACCCGACTTCCTGGGAACATCTCCACATCTCATCCTGCTGACGTGTATATGTAAACACGCAGTGGATGAGCGTGGCGTTGCCCAGGAAACCCGGGAGCTCCTGCACACATCCGCAAACCGCCGCTTGCTAGGGACGCGTCACCATAGCAGCGGCGGTAAAGAAACGGCGTTCTTCTGTGAGGAGGGGAGCCTGGTGTAGTCAATGGTTACTAGTCTCAATAGCTAACCGGGAGGAGGGAAAAGGGAAACACGGGGAAGCAAGTGTGTCATACAGTTATATCCCACCATTAGATCCAACCCCCATCAACATATGAATAAAGCATATAGAGAATTTCCAAAGACAGTCACAGGTTCAGGTGATACATAAGCATAAGGTGGCGGCGTCAACCCATGGCACAGGATCATCCATCCAGGGAGGTGGATAGGGGGAAGACATACAAATCTATGAAAAAGGTATAAAAGGATAAAAATTAAAATCAAATTAAATCATCTTTTAGAGCCCTCAGAGGAATGGTGAAAAACTCACTGTCTCATTGAGACCTACCGGTGCTAGAGAGCCAAGTGTGATGATCCATTTTGTCTCACACTGGGCCAGTCGTTTCCTTAAATCTCCCCCCTAATCCCCCCATGAATAACATCAATCCCCAGAAAAGAGAGGAAACGTGGGTCACAGCCATGTTGCTCCCTAAAGTGCCGTGGTAGAGTTTTTAAACCGGCCACATCCTCAGCCTTTACCTTTGCTGCGTCACAAATGTCGCAGCAATGTTCCCTAACCCTAACGCGGAATTCGCGGGATGTAAGTCCAACATAAATGCGGGGACAGCTACATTTATCATAATAGACCACAAATGTGGTACTGCAAGATATGTAGTCCCTGATCATATACTTTTTCACATTATCGGCTGATTCAAAAGTATGTCCCCGCACTATGTTGGCACAGGCCGCACAATGGCCGCATGGGAAGCATCCCTGTCGTGGTCCTCTGGATCCAAACAAAAACGGCACTCTGGGGGCATAATGGCTGTGTACCAAAAAATCACTTAAGTTCCTACAACGCCTAGGTGTCATGGGGGGGTATTCCGGTAAGCAGTGTCGAAGGACACTGTCCGAACGGAGGACCGCCCAGTGTTTAGACAGAATAGACCTCATCCTTCTCCAGTCCTGGTTATACGTAGAAATGAATCTAACCACTCCATCGCCTTTGTTTTTCTCTGACCTTCCAGACCCACTGTGGGCCAGCAGCTGTGTGCGAGAAACACTTTTGGCCCTAATAAACATTTATATGCATTTGAATCCTCGTTTTTTCTGGTTTGCAAAATGAGGTATATTCAGTGCGCCCATGGCTTGGTCGGAACCTCAATGCACCTTTATATTCCTCAATTAGCATTTTTTGGACTTCCCACGCTCTTGATTGAGCTGTGTGAGCTTAATGTGTGTGTCTGTGTGTGTGTGTATGTGTGTGTATATGTGTGTGTATGTGTATGTACTGTATGTATGTGTGTGTATGTGGATGTGTGTGTGTATGTGTGTATGTGTGTGTATGTATGTGTGTGTGTATGTGTGTATGCGTATGTGTATGTATGTGTATGTGTGTGTGTGTGTGTGTGTGTGTGTCTGTGTATGTACTGTATGTATGTGGATGTGTGTGTGTGGATGTATGTGTGTGTGTATGTGTGTATGTGGATGTATGTGTGTGTATGTGGATGTGTGTGTATGTATGTGTATGTATGTGTATGTGTATGTGTGTGTGTGTGTATGTGTATGTACTGTATGTATGTGTGTGTGTGTATGTGGATGTGTGTGTGTGTATGGTCCTCATCATGTAGTAATGTCCCCATTCTGACTGTCATCTTGTAGTAATGCCCCCTCCTGGTCCTCTTCTTGTAGTAATGTCCTCATCTGGTCCTCTTGTAGTAATGTCCCCATCATGATGCCACTTTGTAGTGATGTCCCAACCTGGTCTCGCTTCTTTTTGCGCACACACACACACACACACACACACACACACACACAGTCCCTCATACACACTCACACACACACGCTCATACACACACTCTCATACACGCAAATACACACTGACACAAACACACTCATACACACATACACACTCTCTCATACATACTCTCATACACACACACACTCACACACGCACACTCATATACACCCACTCTTCTACACACTCACTCACATACACACTCAGTCTCATACACACACACACTTTCTCATACTCACTCACATACACACACACATACTTTCTCATACATACTCACATACACACACACACTCATACACACACACACTTTCTCATACTCACACACACTTTTACAGACTCTCATACACACATACACACACTCATGCATACATTCATACATACTCCCATATACACACACACTTTCTCATACATACTCACACACTCACTCATACACACACACTCTCATATACACACTCACTCATACACACACACTCTCTCTCATACACACAGTCACACTCTCCCTCACACACACCCTAACGATGCCGGGATCCACTGTGCAGGGGGCCGCCACGGTGCGCTGTGTAAGGGGCCACCGCAGTGCGCTGTGTAAGGGGCCGGCACGGTGCATAGTGCTGGGGACTGCGGCTTTATTATCACTTCCTGCGGCCGCTACGACAAGCTCCGAGCCTCCTTTCGTTGGCGTATGATGTCACTTGAGGTTTCTGATTGGATGACGTCACTTGTGAGTCTGTGATCCGATTGGCTCGCCAGCTTCCATTGATGTAGCTGAGGGAAGGAGTCTCGGAGCTTGTCGTAGCGGCCGCAGGAAGTGACAATAAAGCCTGCACAGTGGATCCCGGCGTCCTTACATTGTCCACGGTGCCGCGGGCCGCACTTTGAAGCCCGTGGGCCGCGTGTTTGAGATCCCTGCTCTAATCTATACAGTATATATACACTCTCCATATTACTATACCACATGTTGTACAGTACTGTACTTTTCCTTATATTCTACCATATATTATTTACTATGGTATATGCTGTTTAATAGGCATTACATAGATTGTATTATATAATGTATCCTATGCTATATAATAGACATTTCGTAATTTTTATTATTATTGATCTTTTGTTACACTTTGCACATTTGATATTATTAGATGTTGTACACTACTATCCCTTATACTCTTTATATACTATATAGTGTATGTTATTTAATTTACTCCATATTACATTACATATTTTCCATACTAGATGTATTATCCTATACACTATATACTTATAATAACTTTTGTGCTCAGGCACACAAACAGATTGAAGCTCCTGGGTACAGAATAAAATGTGACTTTATGTGAAGCTCATGCAGAGCCACAGCTGATCTCCCGCCGGTGTCAGCGGGGAGAAACAGCTGATCTGACAGCTGTTTAAATCTCCCGCGCTGACACCGAATAGGGTGATATCAGTGCAGGAGATAACAAACAGCTGATTGCTGCTTCAAATCTCCCACGCTGACCTCACCTATTCGGTGATCAGCGGCGGCCACCGGGAAAGATTTCAAAGAGATCCGCAGCGTTCTCCTGCGCTGTCATGCCGAGGACACTGCGGATCCATTGAGATCCATGTATTGTTTGTGCGCTTGCGGATAAAACAAGCAACCGCACAAAAAATGCAACAAGCTGCGTTTGGAGGGCGCACAAATTGTGCGCATCCGAACGCAAACGCAACCGAACGCAGCCAAATGCTTTCCCATGTTAAACATAGGAACGCAGTGCGCAAGCGTTTGGCTGCGTTCGGTACGCAGCGTTCACAAACGCTAATGTGAAGGCAGCCTTAGACTGGTCTATTAAGCAGAATTATTCCTGCAGCCATGAAAGATTTCACCTAGGTGTAAGAACAATGATCGTATAGAGTTAATGGAGCCCAGGGTGTATATACTGCCCTCTGTATCTGGACGTGTATCTGCAGGGATCATATTTACACTGAGGTCTGGCTGCAGTTATGTGCATTAATAATTAATGAATCACATATAGGTAGAAGGCAATCAGAAGTGTATGGGAGAGTGATCACTGCAGGCTGTGCAGGGCTGGAGCAGGAGAGCCTGCTATTCCTCAATGGGGGGAAAATTAGCCTTCCTTCCCCCACCCCCATCTTCAGGTCCATGAGCTGTGTATACTTACTGCTCCTCCTGTGTCATCCTCCTGGCTCCAGGCTCGACCTCCTCCTGTGTCATCCTGCTGACTCAAGGCTCGTCCTCCTCCTGGCCCCCATGTCTCCTCCTCACACTGTGGTGACGTCCTGCACCTGCAGTTTGCTGAGAATGAGGACGTCGCTGCACTACACCGACTCTCTGCTCCTCTCTAACACAGGGAGCTGATTAGAGCTCCTCTGACCCCGGAAATGCAGGTGCTGGTATTTCCGGGGTCATTCAGCTCCCTGTGTCTACATGTATGGAGGTGTGGCCCCCGACTCCGCACACACCCCTTCCCTCTTCCTCCCAAAAGACAGATTCGTTTGTCTAATAGAGGGGAGGAGAGGGTGCAGAGCGCGCAGGCAGGCAGTGACAGGGCCGGGGACTCTGGGCTGCATCTGTGCATGATGATGGCCACTGCATAATGACTTACAGCCGGCCTAAGGCCGGAGGAGCAGGAGCGCCAGCCCCCGGCCACACCCCCACCACCGGCCCATAGGGAGAAGTCCCAGTAGTCCCGCCTACCAGTCCGGGCCTGGCCACCGCACTCACTGCTAACCATTGGGCCACCGCACTCACTGCTAACCACTGATTCACCGCACTCACTGCTAACCACTGAGCCACCGCACTCACTGCTAACCACTGAGCCACCGCACTCACTGATAACCACTGAGCCACCGCGCAGTGTTAACCACTGAGCCACCGCGCAGTGCTAACCACTGAGCCACCGCGCAGTGCTAACCACTGAGCCACCGCGCAGTGCTAACCACTGAGCCACCCCGCAGTGCTAACCACTGAGCCACCGCGCAGTGCTAACCACTGAGCCACCGCGCAGTGCTAACCACTGAGCCACCGTATACTCTGCTACCCACTGAGCCACCTGTATACACACAATTAATTTCACCACACTCCCCTAACTATTAGTAAATAAACTATATATGGATTCTACACTACCCGATTCTTTAGAATCGGGCCGCCATCTAGTTATTAATATTTGCCAAATGCCAGAATAATGAGAGAGAGAAAAATTTTAAGGCATTTTTATTACTTTCTGCAAAGTCACAAGTTTACATACACTATGATTACTATACCTTTAAGCAATTTGGGACAGCCCATAAGATGATGTCATGTGCTTGGAAGCTTCTGATAGGTTTATTAGCAACATCTGAGTTAATTAGAGACACACTATGTTAATGCACACTTGAAACACTCTGCTTATTTGTGTAGCATCATGGGAAAGTCTAAAGAAATCAGCCAAGATATCAGGAAGAAAATTGTGGATTTGAATAAGTCTGGTTCATCCTTGGGTGCAATATCTAGATACCTCAAGGTGCCTCATTCTTCTGTACAAACAATTATACGCAAGTAGAAACAAGATGGGAATGTTCAGCCATTATACCACTCAGGATGGAGACGTGTTTTGTGTCCCAGAGGTGAACATGCTTTGGTCCGACATGTGCATATTATCAACCCAAGAACAAAAGCAAAAGACCTTGTGAAGATGATGGAAGCTGGTAAGATTGTGTCATTATCGACAGTGAAATGAGCATTGTATCAACAGAATAGTTTTTGCAAAATCAAACAGGAACAAAGACCTACATTTTTGGAGACATGTCCTGTTGTCTGATTAAACTAAAACTGAACTGATTGGCCATAATGACCATCGTTACATTTGGAGGAAAAAGGCAGAAACTTGGAAGCCTAAGAACACCATCCCAACTGTGAAACACGAGGGTGGCAGCATCATGGTGTGGAGTTGTTTTGCTGCAAGGGGGACTGGTGCACTTCACAAAACAGATGGCATCATGAAGAATGAAGATTATGTGGCAATCCTGAAGTAACATCTCAAGACATCAGCCAGGAAGTTAAAGCTTGGGCAGGAAATGGGTCTTCCATGTGGACAATGACTGGAAGCATACTGCCAAACTGGTTACAATGTGGCTTAAGGATAACAAAGCCAATGTTTTGGAGTGGCCATCACAAAGCCCTGCTCTCAATCCTAATGAAAATTTATGGGTAAAGTTGAAAAGGCAGGTGTGAGCAATGCGACCTACAAACATGGCTCAATTGCACCAGTTCTGTCAGGAGCAATGGACTCAAATTCCTACCAACTATTGTGGGAAGATTGTGGTAAAATGTCCAAAATGTTTGACCAAGTCATACTGTTTAAGGGCAATGGTACCAAATACCAATGAAATCTTTGTAAACTTGTGACTGAGGAAAAAGTAATACAAATGCCTTAAAACATTCTCTCATTATTTTGGCATTTGGCAAATATTAATAATTATAGTAATCCTAATTGACCTAAAATGGGAAAGGTTTATTCTGATTTCATGTCAGATAGTGAGAAAAACATGCAGATGTGTCTTTTTATATAGTGTATGAAAACTTCTGGTTTCAACAATATATGATACAGTTTTTGTCCCGTGCTAAATGTAAATCGTGTCAATTCTTCCTGCCTAATATATCTTGGAAACATTGTTTCACAGGCTGTTGTAGTTGTCACAATGTTGGTAACTTTCATTGGTATATATAAATTACAATATGTACGGTAAAATGTAAAATTTCATCAAAAGACAGTAGAACAAGATAGAAAAATACAGTGTACAGTATAGTTTGCAATGCAAACTGAGTAAGATGGGTGTTATTATCTCTTGGATGTCCCCTGTTTATTATCTTAGAAGAATAATGGGGTAGATGTACTATTATTATTTAGACAGAATTCCATCTTTACTTGTTTAAAAATTCTGGTGCAATACATTATTATTCTCATATACAAGAATATATTGGTACAATGGTAGACATTTTGTAAAGGTGTTCAGAAAAGAGTTGTCAGCGTGGTCAGCAATCTCTCTGTTAGCAGTGGATACCGCACAGCTGCACCTTTCTGCTTCAGCATTCCCTTTTGAGATGCACCAAAATAGGACATAAAATCAGAAAAACTCACCAAAAAATTGCCCGGTAAATATCCATTTCAACACTAAAGATGAAAATGGGAGGTGTTAGCAGATATTTTGGGCCAAAATATGTAAGCTCGTAACCCACCGTCAAGGGCCCTCATGCTTACGAGTCCTAACCATATGTTTGCTGCCATATGTTTGTTTAACACTTTGAGATTCACCGAAATAGGACATAACATCAGAAAAACTCACCAAAACATTGCCCGGTAAATATCCATTTCAACACTAAAGATGAAAATGTGAGGTGTTAGTAGATATTTTGGGCCAAAATGATTGAGCACCGGGTATACAGACACCTGTGTTGCCTGTCAGAGGAGCTAGCAGCCTGCTGCTAGGTGCAATGGATATTTACAGGGCAATTGTTTGGTGAGTTTTTTGGCATTCCCTTAGCAATCTGTATTGATGAAGGTCCGAGGGGGACCGAAATGTCTATTTTCATCTTCTGGATTGCAAGCACCTCATTAAATATACTTCTATTTTGCTGAGGTTCTGAGCACCGAGTTTTGATTTAGTTGATTACCGGATGGGATCCGACTTGAGCATCACAACTTACAGAAATGACAGCTCATGTTGCATCTATGAAAAATATATTTAATGATACCTATGTGTTTGTCTTAAAAAATCTGAAGATAGTTCCACTCTAAGGCTATATTTACACTGTGTGTTTTTGCTCCATTTTTTATGATCGGTTTTAGCAGTGAAAATGCAGTTAAGGGATCACTCAAATAGAATCCCAGAAAACTCAATGGGTTTTCATTTTTTGCTGTTTATGATGTGATCCCTTTTGCCCGTTGAAAAATTATCTTTCAAAAGAATGAGCATGTCAGTTTCTGGGGCGGTTTTTGATCCACTTTTCCCATTGAAACCACTGTAAATGGAGAAGAAAAAACGCACCAGAAAAAAACGGATCAGAAACGGATGATCCATTTTCTGGTGCATTTTTTTAAAAAAAAACTGATCCACTTTTGCAGCTAAAATAGTGAGAAAAATGCAATAGAAAAAAAAGGAACAAAATGGCTGTGAGTGAATATAGCATAAGGGTGCCTTTGCTTACAACAAATGCATATGGAATATACCCCTACATTTGATGGTCATGGGGTACTGTTCGGGCTCACACTGTATTTTTGGTACAAGTGTGATCCATCTAAACACCAGTAAGAAATTTGACCTCAGTCATATAACTTCCAAGTGTGGTCCGATTTTCACGGACTGATAGAATGCAGAAGATGGTGAGACCCTATTTTTAATTCTCCTCCTCCAAGTAAACTCTGGTTAAACTCTGATCAGAGTCTGATTAGCATAATGAGACTGTTTGGCTTAGGCTGCCTTCACATCACGATTTGTGGCTGTCCGTGGGGATTCGTGTTTAGCTCGGATCCCCTGGACAGCCACGGATCCACACGGATCCCTGCAATCGGATGGCAAATAGCCATCCGTATCTGTGTTATGCAGGATCTGTGTGGATCCTGTGGTCCTTGTCTTTCCCTGCACCTTCCTATTCTCCCTGTCTTTCCCTCCTCTATCTCCTCCCTCCCGCTCATCTATCCTGTCCCCTATCCCATTCTCTATCATGTCCCCTATCCTATTCCCTATTCTCTCCCCTGTCCTGTCACCTCCGGTAAAAATAATAAAAGTCCTCCCAGAGGATATGACGCGCCCTTCACCCAGGGCCGTGGGGTACTCGACTCTCGGGCTCTCTTCTTCTTCTAGTCTGGGATGTCAAGGGTGGCCATCCCAAGGCTGTGGCCCTGGGGGTCAACTGAAAAGAGGTATATATTTACAGGGGATTATATACAAGTTGTCTTGTCGTGACACAACCTGCTGAGTCTGGTGATGTTCCCCAGCACCGCTCCAGTCCTCCAGTGGTTGATGGTATAGTGGTTTAGATGGAATCGTCCCCGCAGGCAGGACGGGACCACCGGGGCAGGATTGCTGTAAACAAACAGTTTGTATAGAATGAATGCAGCGGAGTCGAAGCTTCACTTCACCGGGTAACTTTTACTGAAACACTCTCATTCAGCTTTACAGTGCAACAGTTCATTAGATGTTAAATGGCGAATGCTCTGGGCTGCAATTAGGATTCTGGCTTGAGATGGAACCCTCCTTCCAGTTCCTTTCCGTTCCTTCTATTCTGTTCCTGTGTGAAGCCTAATCTCTTGTAGACGATCTAGCCTCCCCCTTTTGTACCCATCAGGTTAACCTTCTAGTGAATGCCGCAGTGGCTCCTGCGCTTCTGGCTTCCCTCTTGTGGGACTTTGGGAGCCAGGGCCGTATTTTTAATATCCCTGTTTAGCGGATTTTCTGTGAGATTTGGAGTACTCACAGGTGCGGGCTCCAGTACCCGAGTGTCTTTCTATGGGGCAAACTCTATCCGTTACTCACTTCCCCACTCAAGTTAACTCTGCCAATCTGAGCTTCCTTGCTTTCTTTACTCTGTTTGGGATCTGTGCTCTCTCAGGACCTCTCAACCGAGATGGCCCTCTTGGTTTCCTGCAGGATGACTCCTGCTCCTTCCACCTCCTCACTCTTCACCGACTCCTCACCGACTCCAACTCCAACTCCAACTAACTATCTGACCTCTCCGGTTCCCTCTAGAGGTCACTAAGACCCTCCCTGGGTTCCTCCCACCACTATCTCTAGTGTGTGTGTGGGTGCAGCTCTAGGACTCCATCTTGTGACCATTGTCCCAATTGCAGTGGAGTACTACACCGCTTTTCTGGGTGCAGTACCCCTTTTGTGGCACCTACGTAATGGGGCGCCACAGATACTTTACCTTTCCGGAGGCTCTGGGAATGCGACATTGTTCATCTGGCTGCAAGGACCTCTCATGATGTCACAGAGCCGATCAGGTGACACATCAGATGACCGGCTCTGTGACATCACGAGAGGTCCTGTCCCTGGCAAATGGAGACTGTCGCATCATCCCCGGAGGCGCCGGAAAGGTAAAGTATCCTCTGGGAGGGATTTTATTATTTTTTACATACCGGAGGGGAGAGGACAGGGGGGAGGACAGGGGGGGGATGATAGTGGACAGGGGGGAGCAGAGATGGAGGTGGGAGAGACAGGGACAGACAGGGTTATGTACTGAGCACTGCCTCTGGGCATGCTCAGTACATAAACAAGGAGCCTACATCGGATCCGATGTCCATAGGCTACCATTGTATAGTCCTACGGACCATCATGGATCCGACACAGATCCGTGGTGTCCGATTTTGGTCACGGACACCAAAATCGCAGCAGGCTGCGATTTTGGCTCTGTGAGTAAATCAGAAGGCTACGGATTGTGCTTAAATCAGATGGCAAAAAGGACACATCCGAGTACATCCAAGCCCCATAGGAATACATGGGAGGCTAAATTGCATCCGAGTGTATCCGATTTGACACAGATACACTCGGATGCCAAAAATCGTGATGTGCAGACAGCCTTAGAAAGAGAAAGTGTGGTTGTGTGACCTTACCATTATAGTGTAGGATACCATGCAGCAGAAGTATATACAGTCACGACTGGAAGGTTATTGAAATCGTTCCCTAAAACAAAAATTGCTCTCTAAAAGTGAGTAAAAAATAAACACAGAAAAAAGGCAAATTGGATATAATTTCACACAAAACTCAAAAAACGGGCCTGACAAAATTGTTGACACTCTCACCTTAATATTTAATTGCCCACCCTTTGTAATATATAAAAGCAATCAATCACATCCTATAACCATCAACAAGCTTCTTACACCTCTCACCTGGGATTTTGGACCACTCTACTTTCGCAAACTGCTCCTGATGTCAAATATTTTAAGAGTTCCTTTTCCCAACAGCAATTTTAAGATCTCTCCATGGTGTTCAATGGGAATTAGATCCAAATTCATTACTGCCACTACAGAACTCTCCAGCGCTTTATATCCATCCATTTCTGGATGCTTCTTGAAGTATGTTTGGAATGCTGGAAGAACCATGACCTAGTACGCAAACCCAGTTTTCTAACTTTGGACACTAAATTGCAACCCAATATCCTTTGGTAATCTTCAGATTTCATGATGCCTTGCACATAGTCAAGACACCCAGGGCCAGAGGCAGCAAAACCACCCCAAAATATATCTGATCTCAACCATATTTGACTGTAGGTACTGTTATCTTTTATTTGTAGGCCTTATTTTGTTTACAGTAAACAGCAGAATGATGTGCTTTACCAAAAATCTCTATCTTGGTCTCATCTGTCCACCAGAAGAGGATTTTGGCAAATTACAGTCTAGCTTTTTTATGTCTCTGTGTCAGCAATGTGGTCCTTCCGGGTCTCTTGCCATAGCGTTTCATTTCATTCAAATATCAACAGATAGTTTGCGCTGACACTGATGCACCTTGAGCCTTTT